>JARKIC010002894.1:0-43109 GCA_029378375.1 Mycena olivaceomarginata
ATCCTCTTTGAGAACAAGAGCTATTCCTCAAATTACAAGGTTGCGATTTACACGTTTGAACGGAATTGATCAAGACACTGATGGGAGACCGCATGCCGAAATGGCGAATTCTTGAGTAGCGAAAGCTTGCGAGGTAATTATGTCGATTATCATGTATTCCGAAGAGAGCTCGTCGCATTTCAGGTGAGTCACTGGGATCCGCAGATCCACGAAACACGATGCATCGAGCACACTTCCGCTTCGGAAAAAATTGTCATTGGATTGTTCATCGTGAGCGTCCGCTGGAGTTCTCAATTATTTGACTTTCATTCGCTTTGCAAGAACAGGGGGGGGGGGGGGGGGGGGCAGTGTGGTATGATTTCGCTGCCTAATGAACTTGCGATAATGAGGGTCGGTCTGCAAGAACGGGCAGTGTGACATAATCTCTCTGCTGACTGACGAATCGGATATCACAAGGGACGGATAATGGCTATCTTCTTGAAGCGCACGCGTGTTCCATTGGCTGTCGGAAGTTCTGCCTTTTCCGATGTGCCCATGCATAGGTCGGATGGATCCAGCAGCCTCGTTTTGTTCATCGTTATACCGATGGTTGTAACTTGGCAGCGGCGGGAACATCCAGCAGAATATCCATCTGCTTCGAGAACAAGATCTTGTCTGAAATGACGAGGTTGCTTGTGCCGACTATTTACGGATTGATCGGGCGGAAAGTGCCGAGATGTCACGAAGTAACTATGTCTTTCAGCTTTGGCTTATGTCTGTGGTGACAGCGGAAGAATCAAGTTTTCAAGTTGATACAAAGAGGGGAAAGGGGAGAAAAGAGAGAAGATCAGACCTATTTATGATAAATATTAATTTCGAGGTTGTTTCGCATTATGGGCTGGGAGAGTGTGAAAGAACGACAACGGCGCGGGAACGATATCCCGGAAGCCTGCCTGGTTTGGGTTAAACCCAGGCCAATCGTTTTCAAGATCCATGCGGGCTGGCCTTTGCGCCGTCTGCTGCCGTGAGTCTTGTCCTCTTCTCGCCACCATCATCGCACCGCTTTCCGCCAACACCTTCCTTCAACAAGGACCCAACCTACCCTCTCTGAAGTATATCTATCTGTGTTGAATCAACACGGCAAACACTCACTACCATGTCGAAAAGAAGAGGACATGGAGACAGAAATTCGTTAGCTGGAAGGTAAGTCCACCTGGAATAGTTCTCTACAGCTACCTCAGCCGTACCGGTTCCTGGCACGACACATGGATACGAGCTTCACCAAGGTTCTCCTCCACCGTCTCTTCCTCTCCAAGACGAACCGCGCGCCCTTGTTGCTGTCCCTGATCATGAAGGAGACTTCCAGCACGGTCAACCTCTCCAATGAAATTATTGTCTCGGGTGGCACGATCACAGACGACATCCGCCTCACTGAGGTCCCCAAGCTCACAATCAATGCAGCAAAAGAGCGCATTCTCACCGCCAGCGGCAAGGCGACAATGACCAGCTCGCCCTGCGGGCACCTATTGGCGCCAACATCTTGTCGCTCCAGTTTGAGCAGGTGTCACGTGCCGTGACTTCACATCCTCTTCGGACGCCATCGGACTCCGACTATCTCCGATCCCGATTATATCCGACACTGCTTTTCTGTATTCACCCTTGTCCTATTGGTTCGTACTACATATGATTCCCTCTGACTCCTAGGTTACGCCTTATGCTTCTCCATCACGGAGCCACCGGAAACCCGATGATATCCGAGTCAGCTTGACTTCACTTGACTCATAACGACTCAGTCCATCACGGATCCACTCGGAACTCCGAAGCTCCGGTACTTACATTATATCCCCACTAATACTTTACTCTCGTATAAATACAAGCCATGTCGGTAGTTAGACTTCAGTTTGAATATCGACTTAGTTCCGCCCTATACTCTTCCTCTCGGACTTCCGTCCTCCTCCGAGTCTCTTTCCGAAATCGGGCACTAGGCGTAGAGAAAGGCGCAGCGCACGAGCTGAAGCCAAGCCCCTTCCACTTCCAGTATACGGGTTCGGTATTCCGTTCGGACTCCGACCTTCCCACTGTATCTCAGCCTTTTCATCTTGCTTATACGCACTTCATTCCTCAGGCGTATCTCGGACTTCCATCGGATTCCGATCGGGAACCGGTACTTGACAGCAGGTCATTGATGCAGAAAGTCCAAGGGTTTCAAGGTCTAAGCTCTTGCTCAAAATTCTCCAGCACCAGTGGGCCATGTCCGAGTTGGAGACTGGGGTGGTACTTGCTATATGTGTTATACCAGCCTAATTTACACTTTCCTTGTCATTCTCCTTTGCATGCCCTGAGGCGGACCTGTAGCTATAAATGTGCAACTATATCATTTTGTTATTACACGCTGTTTATAAATTACTGTGCGATATGAATGTGTTTCCAACGGCTGCATCGTGGTCATCCGACACACAAGAACAGAGGTTACAGGCACTTTCCCTTTGCAATCATACTACTGAGCGCAATTTGCATACTAGAGTATTGAAGTTCAGTATTGCACAATATGTTCAAGGATGGATT
The DNA here is from genome assembly GCA_029378375.1 of Mycena olivaceomarginata. Taxonomy (NCBI): domain Eukaryota; kingdom Fungi; phylum Basidiomycota; class Agaricomycetes; order Agaricales; family Mycenaceae; genus Mycena; species Mycena olivaceomarginata. The sequence continues at coordinate 2,545 of JARKIC010002894.1, forward strand.
CGGCTTACCACAATTTGAACTGTGGGAGACTAAAAAACCGAATTGAGATGCGTTAGAGAGACATGCTTGATGAAAGGTCTAAGAGCAACATACCGGGGGGCTTCTGAATCATGATTATTGGCCTTCAGAGGCATCGAGGACGTTTCTGGGAGAGATACAATGCTCAGGGCTTCGGGGATGTTTCTGGGAGAGACCAAATACTGTAGTATTACAACCACTAGTTCATGCCATATCACCCATCACCACAGAAGTTCACTGGGTTCAGTGTTCAAACCTGACCTGGCGGCATCACCCACCTTGACAAAGTTCATTTTTGTAAATTGCTGTGCCATGGCCCGCAATTACCCCAGCATGATCCTTAACACCTATCCGTAGGTGCATGGGCTCAGGAAGCTGGAATAAATAATACTGTTGTGATTTGCGCCCATGCAGAGCTAGCATTGGGCTGCCATCAATCCGTATGGTGTTCCTGACATTTAAGCAAGAGATAATCAAAGAGCAATTTTGAATGTAGCGAGTTTCTGGCTGGATCAATAAAATTTTACTCCTCTCCCCCCCCCAATGAATCTCCCGGAAACTGTGAACAAGTTGACTGGATTCCTAGGGAAAATTCTGGTCATCCATCCCTCCCAGGGTCAAGAGAGTGGCCGCCACCCTTCCTATGCTGTGCAACAGGTCCGTCGGCTGTGTTGTACAAGCTCTTCATGATGTCGACAACCCCGCCACAATTACCAGCATCACTAGGAGTGTTGAATAGCCTCCTCTGACCACCAGAGCGAAATAAAAATAAAAAGTGGCCGGTGGTTAGTTTGCACATCCAAAAGCTGCATGCAGCTTTTGCGCAAGCTCTCTATTCTCTTTCCATTAGACCTTCGGGATGTGCCGTGTCAGCGAGTGAAACCTCTCCAAGGCTTCACTCACATCCCCAGCAGCCCTCACCACATTGCGCAAACTCCGCACCACCCACCCTGCCCTCCACAAAGCTCTCAATCAGACTGACACCATCTCGGAGGACAACTTGAATGTTGGCTCGGACATCACTGAGGAGTGAGTCGGATCTGTACAATGACTGTGACACTATCCTGAATGTTGTCACCGACCTCCTCCACTCTGGTGACACTCCCGCTGTTGCAACTAACATCAAGGTTACGGAGGAGGGTGGAATTACCCGTGCAGGCGACATGGGATTGCCTGATGCAGAGAACACCGAGCCTGAGGCTTGTGGGTGTGGCCTGTGCAAGAAGACTGCTACACATTGCTACCTGGGCTCTGCATAGAAGGAGGACAGGTATTATTATTTTTTGCGATTTTTCGGTGTTTTTGTTTTTGTGAAATCCAGACTAGCTCAAAATCGTCTTTATACCGACCAAGACCTTCGAAATTTGAGGTGTTCATTCTCCATATGTCACCATAAACAAACCTCAACTAATTCAGTTCACAGGCCTCTTGTCAACCATCACCTGAACTAGTGGTTGTAATACTACAGTAAGTGCAGGGTAATAAGCAGAACTTACCATATCACCCATAGGAAGAGTATGAATCGAATATAAGGCAGTGTTACCCTGATGCTTGCAGAAAATCAAAGTGTCAAATGAAGATTGGTGTGCACACCCTCAACATGTAGGAAGGCCAAGAGAGCAAGTGAAGGCTTGATTTGGGTTGGCGGTAGATATACTTCAGTGCATCCCTGCTCACAGGGTGCCCAGAAATCAACAAAACTCCATGGGGCGTGTCACCAGGCATTGGGATACTGAAAAGATTGACATTCATTCAGTCACCTGATCCCTTCTTGTGTCATGTTGCACCCACCCAGTCCCAATCCAGGCTATCCCACCGATCTGTTAAATGCAGAATCGACAAGGGGAAGTCCAGGGGAAAGATCCAGGAAGTCTGGAGTCGGAGTTCAGAGTTGTTTGGAGATCCGGAGGAAGGTCCAGAGAACAACCTGGTTTTACTGCAACACTACTGAGGTGCGGAGTGAGTGTTCCAATCAAGACCACTAGAGCAGACCAAGTGACAGAGAGGAGGAGTTCAGAGGAATGCCAGAGATCGACTTGAGCACAAGAGGAAGTCAAGCAACATTAATTATCAGACTAAAGTACAGTAGCATAACTAGAAGTCTTTAATACCAATATTATAATTGTTATTAAGGAAGGGGAAAGAAGTAAGCTAAACAATAAGTAAGAAGACTTAGACAAAGGTGAAGTGATGGAATCATATAATACAAAAGAGAGGCATAGTCACAGGTTCCCACTTAGGTGGAGTGAACCCCAAATGGTGGAGATGGTCCAGAAGTGGACCAGGGTCTGGACTGGATATAACACAATCTCGGGACTGCTGGGCAACATGTCTTGAATGTATCTGTGTTGTATTAATGTGCTATTGACTCTGCTGTAGGTCCCGGCTAGCACGGTGCAAATATTAAAAGAGAGCACAAAAGGTGATCTGGAGAAAAGCTGGTACCAGGGTGCTGAACGACATGGAGGATGTATGGTGACTTGGTCACTGGTTGGCATTGCGGCAATGATTGCCATGATGGTGTGGTTATGTGATAACCCAATAAGGGTTAAGCCATGTTAAGCCATAACAGCCTTAGGGCTTGAACTTGTCTTTCAGTAGTATCAAGGTGCCTCCTTAATTATCAGCATGATCCCTGGAATGCTGTAGAATTTAGGTTTTATTTGGATGTTTTGGCTGCCTGTGATCTCCTTAAAAACACTGTGTAGTGGGGTATTGTTATATCCGTGCCAAACTTGCCCACCTAAAACCCCATTCGGCACTTCATTTCCATTCCCAACCTCAGCCCTTCACCATTACTCCTCCAAGGCTACTCTCTGGTTCTGCCTCCAGTCCACTTGATCCTTGATCTGAGTCCCTTTAGGGTTTGGGCTCCAGGTCTAGACCACATTGTCTTTGATGATCTTCCACCAATGATCCAGTCATCTGGGACACAGGGGTTTTCACCCAATGAAGGATTACCAAGTGTTTCCCCTTTCCCTTTATTCATTTGTTCTTGGTTGCTCCTGACCTCCCTCCAGAAATCCTCTGGGACCCTCCAGTATCTCTCCGGTCGCATTCTAGGCACCTTTGCCTGTGCTCTGACTCTGGACTCTGAGCCATTCCCTCCAGCTCACTTCTCCATGGCTGTTTCCCTACTGTGTGGCTATTCTGCTGAAATGGTGCACTAACTAGAAATAGCTTAGATTTGTGCTTGCACAAAACAACCACAAAACCACCACTACAACAATCTATTCCTTCAAAGATGTAAGTGCTTCTCTTTGTGAGTTCGGGTCCAGGCCGTAGTATGCGACCAACGGGTTTGGAGCAAACACAATTCAACTGCTAGACTTCAACAAAGCCGTTCAACAACATGCTAACACTATGCAGCTGCCAACAACAACACCGCTAGCACCTGGGATGGTCTGGGGTTTATGGGTTCGATACAAGGTGACTGGATTGCTAGATCGAGGGCACCAGGGCAGAGTATGTAGGTTTGTGAAAATCCTCACAATGGGGTACCCAAAGACTATTGAGGCTAACAACAAGGGACTTCAATCCTCAAGCGACAAGGCAGTCCTTAAGCTGCTGACTTATTCCTTAACCAAGAACAGGAACATTTCCACTTTGTATCGGCAATAGACACTATAAGTGTCCAGCTAGCGACCCAACACACTATGACAGTGCTTCCATCAATATTGGGGTGAAGGCGAAGTAACTGACAAGTTACAGTCAGTCTAGAGGTGGGGGCACCTAGTCCGTCTTCTACTTAGTGGGCTCGAGTCAGCCTACAACTACCTAGCAGGCGATCCAACACACTACACCAATATTGGGGTGAAGGCAAAGCTGCTAGTGCAACTGCTAGTTGGTTCTTGAAGAGAACACCCTTGGTTTTATACGTGAAGACTCCTCGAGTCAACAACTAGAACCTCAACTTAAGATCTTGATGTGTCCAGAGTCAACAGTATTGATTCCAATAAAGCTACTACTTGTGAAGTGTGTTACAATCTCCACTAGCAACCTGAGACCACCTGCACCAACTTTGTACAAAGTTGGGGTGTAATAATCTGAGGTTCTAGCCTGCTCTGTGCTCCCTTTATACTACTGAGGTCCATGGTACATGTGATAAACAGAATGAATAATATAAATGAGTGAAAATGATGTGGTGGATACAACAGCTAATGAAATGACTGCCGTTTGGTTTTATGATGGGTCTATGCCAAGCAGAACAGCCACACTGATCCGCTAGCATCCATTTATGGGTATCATGAGTGATTCCTCAGCCTGCCATCTGCTGCTGGAACCTCTATCCTGACGAAACAGAGTTGAATCCGCTGCCTGGAGTCATCACAGGGAAGAGCACCGGCTAGCAGTCTGTTTATCTGTTACTGCATTAGTGGTGACCCGCACATCCGCACCAATAGCCTGCTAGCTATTCCTCTACTGTCTACTTGTCTCTGTTTGTGACTCGCTGAAATGCTTGCTTGGTGTCTACAACAGCAGTACTAGTTTAATCAAGACCCAACGAGCAGAATGCAAGTTGCTTGATTAAGGCAAGAATGCAACTACTAACCAAATCCTAACTACTTTCCCCTTGAATGGTTTAGACTGTGCTGCCGAGTACGGGTCTTTTGAACACTTTAAGAAGGTTCAAGGAGCACAGATAATCCAACAAAGGTTGCGAGGAACACACCTGTTTTAAGAGGTCTAGTCCGAAGTGCAAGGGTTGATTTAGAGTATTAGACCTCTTTGAGCAATGCCAAATGAGTGCCTAAGCCAACAAATCGAGTTTAAAAGCTTTAGAATCTTGAGCCAACAATCCCAATCCTAACAAGGTGCCGTGTTCTCCAAATCCCAAATAATAAGCCTTCCGAGGCTACTGTAGTGCGGTGCCGTGTTCTCAATCCTAATAAGCTCTCTCTAGCTTCTTAACCGTTCCCAATCCCAAGATCCCGAGTCAACAATTGATATTGAGTTACTTGTGCAGACGAAACAAAACTTCTTAACGAAGTCAGTCCTGGGTGACAAGTCCCGAATCTCTGTCATTTATCAAGCAGTATCCGGTAAAGGCTACTGCTCTTAGGGACAGAAGGTTCAGTGCCTATCCATGCCAAAACCTCCTCCTTATATACTGTACAATTACGCTTACAATACGATGATTATTCTACTCGCTGGTATATGAGTAAGGTGTCTGTAGTCAATCATGTGTGGGGTAAATATATGGGATCCTCGTGTGTCGGCCCCTTAATACTTGAGTGTGTCCAGTTCGACTGCTTCTTGTTCAGTCGTGTAGACAGTCCCATCTTCTATCCTTTTTTCCCTCGTTCAGGACCTTCAGTTTTAGGTAGATGCAGGTACTGGCTCTGAGCCAGTACCTTAATCAGCTCAAACCACCAAGTGGTTGTGGAGATATGCGAGTTGCTGTCCTGGCCTGGTTCAAGTAACCAAATCAGGATGGCAACAATGATCGGATAGTTGATAAGCACAGTCCAACCATAGCCGGGGTAACAGGCTACTGTTAAACCTGAGTCACCTGATCCGTTGAAATGGTGTAACATAAATGCGCGGCATCTAGGGCTAATTTTGTGATTTCCTATGACCAGTATTTTATACAATGGGAAGCAACTAGCACTTCTGTTGTTACTAGCATACCAGCTAGTATGCAGACCACTTGTTAGGTGATATAAAGGAGAGTCAGAGCGAGCCCTAATTGCTGACTGTAGCACGAGGCTACACTAGTGTGACACGCTAGCTGCTAGCTGAATGTACAAACAACCAGGGATTAAACCACCGCCTATACATTCATGAGACATGACCTAGGAGACTCTAGTAGTCCAGAGATGACTTGTGATGGAGCTAGCGAGGGGCTAGCAGACAGATATCTACAATAGAAGTGCAGCTAGGGGACTACACCTTGGGCTAGGAAGCTTGGTGCGGTAACCGGTGGTACTATCTAATCTCTAGATAAGAGACTAGACGGCGATAGGCGGAAAAACCCGACTAGCGACCGGCTAGGGCTTTGACAAAGACATACCACGACATAAGAGATGAAGCAGCACGAGGCTAGTGCCCGATCTGGGCAGCTAGGGTGAAGGGAATAGCAAGCAGGCTATTGGAACGGAGCTAGGGACAATTGTACAGCCTGTACTGATGACCAGAGGGCTGATCGACGTTCTGACCAACGAGCCATGACCATTTGATGTCGGTCGCAACACTGCGTCGCCTAGATGTAATAGATCTACGCTCTGACAGAGTAGAGATGACCTAGACCACCGGCTACATCACCGGTTGGTCCAGAAGGGGTGCTCAGCATAGACGGAGGGCTGAGGATCCATTGATATACCCACGGTTGAACACTAGCCGGTCAGCGAGGCTGACCTGGCATATACCAAACCAGTCCCAAAACCAAATGGCAGTCGTCTCATTGGCTGACCGTATTTCTTATCATCTAATATTGCTTATTGTATTATTCAGCTCGCTTTCACATGTAACTAGAACCTAGTAGTATAAAAGGGGAGCGCAGGACAGACTAGGGTCTAAGAACATTATGCCCCAGACCCTGGACGAAGCTGGTGCTAGTGGAGGTTGATACCAAACTTCACTTGTAGTAGTCTTTATATTGGAATCAGTAAACTGTGGACTCTGGAAACATCGAGTGACTAAGTTGAGGGTTTTGTGTTGTTGGTCCTAGACCTCCACATATAAAACAAGGGTGTTCTCTTTGAGACCCTCAGCTGCAGTTTGCGCTAGTGACTTTGCCTTCACCCCGACAAGACGGAAGCTCTGCCGTAGTGTGTTGGATCACTTGCTAGGTGGATTGTGTGTTGGCTTGAGCCCACTAAGAAGAAGACGGACTAGGTGCCCCCACCTCTAGTTTGGCTATAACTTGTCAGTTACTTCGCCTTCACCCCGATATAGATGGAAGCTCTGTCGTAGTGTGTTGGGTCGCTAGCTGGATGCTTGTAGTGAGCTAGTGCCGATAAAAGCGGAAAGGTTCTGTTCTTGGTTAAGGAATAGGTTGACGGTCAAGGAGAGTCTTGCCGTTTGAGGATTGAAGTCCCTTGTTGTTAGCCTCAGTAGTCTTTGGGGCTGCCCTTAGCGAGGATTTTCACAAACCTACATACTCTGCCCTGGTGTTCTCGACCTAGCGGTCCAGCCACCTTGTATCCACCCCATATAAACACAACCCCGGACCATCCCTAGGTTCCTAGCAGTGTTGTTGTTGGCAGTTGCATATTGCTAGTACGTTGTAGAAGTGTGTTGTTAGAAGCATATCAATCAAACTTGTGTTTGTTCAAACCTGCTGGTCGCATACTACGGCCCGGACCCGAACTGTTATGACCATGCACTTTCCGATCCTTTCCGGTTCCTTGACGGCTGTTTACGGCCTTTCCGGCTACGGCCTACTTTACGGCTGTTGCGTCCTATCCAACTTTCCTGTTGCGTCCGGCTAGTTCCGTTGATGCACAAACCTTGGGGTTTTCGCATGAAGGTTTCTGAGTGTTCCCCAAATCAAACATATGACTTATGCAACTATGCTTCTCTCTTATTGTTCTTATTGTCTTTCTCTGTACTTATTGTCTTTTACATACTTCTTTCCGCATTAGACTTATCTCCGTATTTAGTATAAATACGTATTATGTTCTACTGTATCTTTAGTTGAAAATTAACGTGCTTTGCCTCCGCATTGCTCCGTGGTCTGACTTCCATCCTCTACGTCTCTGAGCCAACTTAGTTGGTGTACCCGATCCTCTACGTGGCATCACTTCCGGCCTTTTCCGTTCTTCCGGCCTTCCGTCCTTCCGGCCTTTTCCGACACGGATATAACACGAACTCACAAAGAGAAGCACTTAGATCTTTGGAGGTAGATTGGTTGTGGTTGGTTGTTTGGGTGTTTGTTCGCAATACCTATCAATTAGCTATTCCTAGTCATATAAGAAGTGCACTGTTTCACCGTCGCGCAAGGCTCCGTTTGTAAATCAAGCCCAACAAAGTACTCGAACACCTGACCCCACAGTAGTGCCCCAGATCACCAGAGAGGATGATTAATATCACCCATGTTGTTTGTGGGCCCCGCAATGCCTCGATTAAGCAGCGATGCTTAATCTCAGCAACTAAACCCATAATCATGGATGTCAACCAGTATGAATCTTCCAGTTGATACATCCCAGGCGGACTTGATTAAGGTCCTCATGCAGGATAAAGCCCTGATTAGCCATATAAGACTTATGCTAACCCTTTGGAGCAGCGCGCTACATGATTAAGGTAGAAATCAGCAAATTCCTTGCTATTTCACTCATGGTCCGTTTCACGCCTTATCATCACAACCACATCACGACAGTCATGTGCTCACATCTGTGTTTCAGGTCTCGGTGAGGAAGAACAGAGTTCTTCGCTGGTAAAACAGCAAGAATGGGTCGGTCGTCCGGATATTGGGTGTACGGGTGAAGCAGAAAGTCGGTAGATAGGTCCCGAAACGTCGTGGAGGCGTAGAATAAAAATCAGGTATCGAATCGGGAATATGCCGTGTGGGCGTAAGGTACGGGTGGAGGGCGTAAGGAGTCGTCGGAGGCGATAATCTAGGGCTCGGGTGGACTGGGTTCACTGGCGACTTGCCCTCGGTGGAGCACTCGGTTCACTGGTCACATCAGTCATTGTGGTTCTCGGATAAGAAGGTGATGATTTCCCATGTGTACGTACGAAACAAAGAACCGGTCCAAAGACCGGTGTACCGTAAGGTAAGTACAGAAACATAACATAGAAGGGAGACGACCTGCAGTCCATCCTACCCTTTCACATCGGGGCCGATCACTAGTCAAGTGCCGTATACTAATGCCCTTCTTAGAAGGCTGCTAGCGTGTGGTTCATCACCCTTCAGATTCCAGACTCGCCGCTTGCACTGTTTGCTAGTGCTCTCGCAATATCACTCTCCTGTGTCTCGCTTCCTAGGTGCTAGCACCTTGACTGTTTAGGCTTATGGTTATTTCCCCATGGTTTGTTGCCTTCAGACCGTACTAGTGTGTCACACTAGTTGTATCTGATGCTACAACCGGCAGCTTGGGCTCACTCCAGTTCTCCTTTATATCACCTAGCTAGAGTCCTGAGTGCTAGTAATAACACATCAGAAGTGCTGGTGCTTTCCCATTGTATAAATACTGGTCCTAGGAAATCACAAAATAGCACTAGATGCCGCATGCTCTTGTTACGGTGTTTCACCACCATGCCTCCAGCATGTCCGACTCACCAGACAATATAATGCTGATGTATCCGTTTTGCCAGCTTCACAATCTGCCATCATGTCCTGGATCTGTTCCCTCGCAGGGCATGTCAAACCACCCACCATCAAAGCGTACTTGTGTCATGTCGATCCATGCATACAGACGCCAACATCCCCTTCACTGCCTGTGATTCCCCCATGGTCCAGCAACTTTTTGGGGGAATTAAGCGCTTCCACGGGGATCCTGACCGCGCCCCGAAAAATCCCATCACTCTCCCTGTCCTCCTCGCCATGCTTGACACTCTGCAGCCTGGAGTTATCCCAGGTCATGACCAGCTTTACGCGTCCTGGTGCCTTGCCTTTGCTGGTTTCCTCCGCTCCGGCGAGTTTACACTCAAGCGCTGCAAGTATCACACCCAAACTTGCCTCTCACGCGACTCAGTTCAATTCCTCCCCTCCTTCGCAAACCCAACCCAAGTTGTTATCACCCTTCCTGCCTCTAAAACAGTCGCAGCCGTGCTGGGTCACCGTTCATGCACCGTCGCAGCGCTTAAACAGTTATTTGAGAACCAGCCACGTGATGGGTCGGCCCCGCTGTTCGAGGGCCTCGACGGGGAGGCAATGCGGTACAAGCACCTCGTTAAATCCATCCGCACGGCCCTTCTATCCGCTGGAATCAACCCTGCCAATTTTGCCGGCCACAGCTTCCGTCGTGGCGCAGCATCACAAGCCACCGCCGCAGGGTGCGCGGATCACGAAATCCAGCTACTAGGCCGCTGGCGCAGTGATGCGTACAAATTGTACATCGACATGGATATTCGCCGGCTCCTGCATGTCTCCAAACTCCTTCATATGGGCCATCCACCCACCGCTCCTCCCGCTCCTCCAGCGCTTTGAAGCTCTCCCATTATGGCTTGGGTCTGGCCCTCTTAGAGGACAGGCCTGAGGGCTTTAGGTCCACAATTTATTTTGTCCCCAAAACTGTTTAAACCTCTCGTTAAGCATCACTCTGTCCACTTCCCTCTGCCTTCCCTTCAGCAGGAGCGAAGCCAGTGATGTTACACTTGCAACACCCTGGTGAGATTTTTTCCTTCTCCAAAAGAGTAGTGTCCAAGTGAATTCAAGAGATACGAAACAGTCACAAGGGAATACCCTTTATGAAGCGACTAAGAAAGCGACTCCAAATGAAAAAAGAGCGAAAAGTTTTCCAAAAGTAGGTCGAAAAGAACTTTCAAGTTGCTGGTGTGGCATGCTATTGGTATCACTGAATTATTCAAGATCCCGCCTGGTCGGTTGAACGGTTGGCGCTTCCCGTTACCTCAGGTTTGATCGCCACTTCTTCGTTGAGGTTCATTCTCATGCAATCTTGTATCTGGGACAAAACTGCTCACATGTGCTGAATTCAAGGAAATGTAATTTGACGTCCGACCACTCGGAGACTAGGAGTGTAGTATTACTTCAATTTTCCAAGTCGCTCATTGCATCTCTGAACGTCGCCCAACTGCGAAGACCTGTCAAACATAGATCGAGCCTCCGTCCATCTGTTTCTGGCCCCTTCGTACTCCCTGCACTCCAGACTGATATCTCCAAGTCGAATGAGACAGTTGCCACGGGATTGGTGAATATCCATCAAAGTGAACCCGCTCAATGCAAGTTCAAAAAGATTTTGTGCGGTGCTTCCATCACCTGTAGAATGGAAAAGGTCACCGATCCTTCGAAATGCTTGGTGGGTAGCCGCCAAATCCTTCACACGCAATGCAAGAGCGAGCAGGACAATGGAAAAACGTGTTGCGCGTCCTATGTCTTTCTCTGCAAACCCAATATCGGCCAACCTTTCCCAGCAGACCAACTCCATTTCCGCCAGCTTCCCTTGTATAACAGAGAGACAATCTGCGTATAGTGAGGCGGATTGGCTGTATTTTCCTTGGCGGAAGCGTAATTCGGCAAGGGCTATGTCGCAAGCGGGGATGCCCAGCTTGTTGCTGGCCATTAAATCCCTAGCCGTGTTAATATTCGTCATGACGGAGGGATCGCTGCAACGCCCCATTTGGATATCTGAGCGCGCAATATTGATGAGCGCATATGCATCAGAAACTTTGTCCTCCGCGTGCTGCTTCCCAGGAGATCCAGGGAGTGAAACATTCAATTCCCGTGCAAGAAGGAAGTCAGTTTGGAGGTAATGCACCTCTGCCTGCAAGTTTAAAAGGTTCCGGTAGATGTGGTTGCGGAGGTCTTGCATGCCGAAGGCCTTGAGGAGCACCCACGCCTCGCCGCAAAGTTTCTTGCTCTGTACGTAGTCGCCAACACAAACGCAGCAGCATGCGTATTCCCGGATTGCCCGGGCTTCAACGAGCATGCTTCTCGCCATTGTGGCGTTAAGCCATGCCTTCCGCGAACACTTCAGGGCTTCGCTGGAATGACCAAGTTGCCGGTGTATCTGGGACAAACGGATGAAGACCTGGGCCAACTGAGCCATGTCTCCGGATTCTTGTGCAAGGCTAATTGTGGTATGACAAGTGTCCAGAGCCCTCTGTATTTGTCCATTGCGAACATGATGACCACTCAAATCAGGTAGGCCTCGACTGTAGAATGTGGTAATAAGAAAATAGTTATTGCACTGTAGAGAATATGCGTACTTTGAGAGAACACATTGCCGATGTCTATAAAAACACTGAAGCGCATCCTCCGTCATCCCATGCTCAAAATCCCCACCCACGGCGCCGACACATCAAAATCTACCAAAGTTGAGATGTAACCACTATCTTACACCAAAAAACTACCCTTTCCATAGTTCTTTGACCCCACCAGCAGGCTCCAGCACCTGCGCAAAAATGATGATTTTTGATCACAACACGGAAACACGAAAAAACACGTGAAACATGACAATCAAAATGTCAATTGGCTGATGTAGTTGTGAAAGCAGATCTTCAATATTGGACCGCGCATGTGGTGCCTCCCATGGAGACTCGAAATTGTCCAATACGAGAACGGACGGGCCATTGAGAGTAGACAGATATTTGAGGATGGTTTTTGTCACTTTCCCCTGCTGATCCAACCCAAAATATGACGCTACCAGTGTCAGCAGGTCTGTCGGTGATCTAGCAGAGTCAAGCGGGATGAAGTATCTTTTCTCGCCGAAGAGAGCAACAACGTCAGGGTGGTAGAGAGCGGCCAGAGCAAGACTGGTTTTTCCAATTCCTCCGGTGCCGAGGATGGCGGAACAGGATGCATCCGGGGAAAGAAGATGAGACACAATGTGTTGCAATTCCAGTTTCCGTCCCCGGAAGATTTTTGGGGACCCGGGAAGGAGGATCGACAGGGAACTGGAACTAACGTAGCGGAGTTAGCTGATAACACGATTCGTGATTTCTTGCACACCTGCTTGAAAAACTGTTTTGGCTACGCGAAGCCAAACGCCCCAAAAGCTCATTATGTTTCTGGTCTATAGAGATCTTCATTTCTGCCATGATAGTCGCAGTTGAGAGCTCGCATCGAATCTTCAAAAGATTGCAGTCGAAAACTGCTCAGCTATTTTTGTGACTTTACTCACACCAAATACATCCAGCGCATGCTGCAGGGCCGCATTGCATTCATTCAGTTGGGCTTCGTTTTCAAGATGATGCGCTATGCGCTGAACCATATTCATGTGAACCTGGTTGCGAATGAAAGTGTGAACCTTTTGCAGGGTTCTATCACGGAATCGTGAATCATGCATCGGAAGATGAGGTGCTGCGTACTCTGCGAAAATGGAAAGGTTACGAAACATCGCAGGGGATGGCTCTGTCCCCCAGTCCCCACTGGTATTGATGATTGCCGCAACGATATCGTTGATTCGTTCTATCATTCTGAAGCACTGCTGTTTGTTGGCCCTAACATTCTTCCTGGCACGTTGAACAAATAGTGGAGTAAAAATGAGGTGGTTACCTGTACAGTGTCAAGTATCAAAAGCGATACACCCCCGATGACTTTGACGTATGGAACAATCGGCTGGTCGTCCGAGATCTCCCTCAGAGTGTAAGCTGCAGTTCTTGTGTGGGTTAAAAGGCTTTCGATATTTGAAACGTTTCGTGACATCCAGACCAGCGACGTGGCAGCAGTGAAAGGTGGTGGTGCAGGTGGGAATTGAGCGCCGATGGAATAAAAGGAGAGTTGGCTTCTCACGAGAATTTTTGGACATATTGGTAGGTACACATCTTAATTGCGCGGATTCCGGAAGAACGTAAAACTCCGATGCGATCCATCGCGCACCGTTCAGAATCTTGGAGCAGTCACTTGTGGTGTGAGGCCAAGAGACTCGGCAAGCGACTCGGACGAGGTGTGAGCCCGACGCATAGTCCAGGAGTAGTGGCGACGGCACGTCCATTCTGCCTTGAATCCTCGGGCCTTGAAAGGCTGCGGAAACTGTCTGGCAACATTATTATGCCTTGTACAGCAGCCTTCTCAGCCTTCCCGACAGACTCCGAAGCTTCTCCCCGCCCTCAGTTGATGTCAGAGCATCACGGAAACAATGTATGGTGGTTACGTGAATCTCAAACCATGTGTTTGAGTGGCCGAAGACATATTTAGGGAGTTTTGGGGTGCCATTATTATTATTACAAGCAGTCGGCAGGGCGCTTCGCGCCCCGCCTCCTACTTTGTGAGTTGCACTGAGTCCTGATTTAGGTAGCACATGAGCCGCTCCCGGTGTTGGTTCACAGCCTCAAGCTGAAAGTGTGGTTGTGTGCTTCGGCACAACCTCACCAGGTACGAAATTAAAACGGGGGAATAAAGCGAGTATCGGCGTGAGCACACATGGGGATAAAGGCTTGAAACAGACAGAAGCCATTTTATGAAGAGAGAGCAAGCGGCTGGTGGACGGCCCGCGGAACGTCATTCCCTCTTTCAACGTGCTGCATTCAGATAATCAAGACTAATATTAGTACAATGCAATTACAATGGAAGCCCTTCCCAGACAAAATTTGAAGTATCCAGATACTGTCCGCATCTGGTATTTGGGTCATCGCAGTATAATTGGCCTTGTGAGAAGACAGGTCCCTGTAGATCATGCCCAAGCTTCTGGACAGTTAGGCGTTGACAATCATTGGAAACCATTGATAGAGAAACTCTTGCTTTTCTACAGGCATTGTCATCGGTATACTGTCTCTAATCATGTTCACTGCGAACCTGTGTTTCATTGCGCAAATGCGGGTGGAGTTTGGACGACGTGGTTGGTCTGCAAGGAGAGCAGAAATGCTACTCGACTCCAATGTGGTCTTTGAAGGGGTTTGATTGTAGTCTTACCTCCTGCACTGACCTCAGACCTATCTGCTCATTTTTTCTCGCTTCAAGCAGATATGAGATATGAGTCTGTTGGAAGACCATCGCATTTTCGATGGGATTAAGTCAGGAGGCTAGATGGGTGGCGCTCGAGACTTAATAAACCGGTGCGGTGTGGAATGCGGTGAGGATCAGCGCTGGGTTGGCACTGAGAATGCTGAGCTTATAGTGGGAAATACACAGGCACTTCCAATCTTCAGGATCGAGAGGGCAATGTAATGCCGAACGCAGCGAGGATTGGCACTGGGTTCGGCTCGGGATCTGGACCAAGCAAGCGGCAGGGCCGTGATGAACCAAAGTCATCCGAGCTCAAAAGCCCACCCATTAAGTCCTCAACTGGCAGCAGGAGATAATTAGTGCTTGCTGTGTGAGCATCCTCAGGAATATTAGCGCCTGCCGTGAAGGCACGGGCGAGAGAGATGGCGGCATGACGGCCGAAAGGCAAATATTAGCGCCTGTTGAGTGACGCCGAGGGCAGCAAGAAAACATTGGCGCTGGCCGTGCGAGTATCCAGAGTTTCGGTGCCGTGTAGTTCCGGTGCTGTGTGAGCGCCGAATGCGGCAAGAGAACATTAGCGCTTACCGTGAGAGCATCCAGAGTTCAGGTGCCTTGCAGTTCCGGTGGCGTGCGAGCAGTCCACAGTTTCGGGCTGAAAGACCCATAAAAGGAGCTTGAAGGGCTTCAGACGGACATCCGTAATTTTATAAAGAGAGAGACTCGTATCTTAAGTAGATGCCTCGAATCAGAGTGCATCTGTTTGTACGCCCGACATTACCCCCATTTGCCTATCCTTTCCAGCAGCTGACCGTCCTCCGTCTCAAAATTAGAGTAGAGGCTCCGGCGCTTAATTAATCTGACTTTCCAATCAGCCCTTAATGGCCATTCACAAGGACGTTCATCCATTTTTCCCACTCCCTGCCGGAAGCTCCCGTATGTGCATCCCATTACCCGATTTTATTTTGGGGTTCTTGTGCTAAGCCGTGCATCAGAAATTGGCTTCAAGCCAGAGAACTGGACGCTCTCGAACTCACCAATCAGCCGCTCAACAACCGTTCAAAAAGAAGGGTCTCGTTCGAACCTCTTTCTTGATTCTCACCGCCATCATCTCCCTGTATCACTTGGCTCCTTGGCATCGTCCATCCAATTTCATTCCGAATCATTCCCAAATCATTCCCCACTTCCTCTGTAACTAGCATCGGCACCTCCTAGCCCACAAGGAATCCACAGTCAGTCAGCGTCTTCATTGAAATATTCGAGGGAAGGATCGCAGGGAGGCTCCTTTTGCATCCTTCCGGCTACGCTGGGCCCATCACCTGCCTCCACACTTATTTATACATTGATGTAGGACAAAATCCAGCCATATGTACACCAACTTGTCTCTGGATGCCGCCAGCAATTTGTGCAGCATATCGGACTAAGACTAGTCTCTCGCAGACAGACACTTCAATATTACCTGATCTCGTACCTCGATATATTGAAGTCTGTTAGTAAGCGCGGGGGTCCGATCAGGGTAAAACTTTGGTATATAATCTGCACAGCCACGCCGCCGGTTTTCGATGTTTTGTGCCTACAGGATAGATAATTAAACTGGTTTTTGGTGCATGAATCTATATTAGTGCACTAAATGTTCTTGCCTGCTCAGATTTTTTATCTAGAGCTCAGAATCCAGGCAGATGAAGTGCCGAAGCATGGCATGTGACTATCACTTGTGTTGCACTTCAAGCCTCAAACAGCACTATAAAAGTTCAAATAAATTGGAGAAGCTTTTAAGTGGTGAATAAAACATTATGTATGTCGAAAATATTGATGCTAGTTTCGCAGTCGTCTTCCAAAGGACAGTGTGGCTGTGCTGATTGTATAACAAGCACTTACCCCAATCGGGATCCCGCGCTTAACAACAGACTAGACTAAGACGGAATTGGGATGGAATGCAGTGATTCCGTGACATGATTCTGTTAGGTTCAGCATTGAAAGGATGTCTTGGGACATCAAATTTGACTGAAAAGGTCTTGAAAACAGCTAACTTTGGATTAGTTTTGCTCATGGTACCCAGCAGCCTCAAAAGATATGGGGTACAAAAAGTTGTTGGAGTGCAAGAGAGGGCAGAGGGTTTGTGATGGAGGCACAGATCAATGATTCATGTCCCAAACGGGGTATTCCAGGATATGAAAGTCTATTCGGGGGGTAGGGACCCCGCAAATAGATTCAGAATTCTTGTGTTGATGGGAGAATAAACATTGTCCATTTTGGGGTGATAAAATTAATGGGGTCCCAGTGATTGACAATGGCCAAGGTCGAAAATATTCCGGGGGATTATTTAAATCTTACAGGAAGTTACCCACTTCTATAAAGCACTGTGGATACTCTCCTGTACTGGAGTTTGATTATAAATGTTTCTTCTGTGTTAACCTTCCACCTCCTCGCCTCTCCGCCACTTCCAGCTTCCTCTGGACTTGACACCAACTCCGTCTTTTCATCCAGGCTTGACTTCAGTTAGTCTATTTAATGTTCAGACTTCAACCAATCTCCCTCGGAGTTATCCCTGACCTCTGGCTCCAGCTCCGGTCCTCTGGTAGTCTCCTGACCACACTTATACCTTTTGTATATGAATGTGGGCCTATCGGTCTTCTCTTGTTGTCATCTCCTCTGTCTAGGAACCAGCATGACAGCCCACACTCACCCTGCACCTCAGTGGTGTTGTGTTTTCAATATCCACAATTTTGGATCTAGTATTCCCTGGCACCAGTTAACATCTGCCCTCCTCATTAACTTTCGTTCTGCTATCTAGTTCCATCTCTCCAGTACTCCATCCTCCAGCTTCGGAAAACCTTCCTCTGGAATCTCCTCTTCTTCCTTTCACTTCCTTCCTCTCAAACCAGATGTAACAGAACTCTAGAAGTTCAACCTCATGAATACAAACACGTGGCACAGAGAAAGGGTGCATTGAAGTAGAAAACATAATGATATGTGGTGGGAGGGTGCCAACCAGAGTCATAGGAACAGTGACAGACATTCAAATAATTGCAGACAAATTCTTTGGTTTTCCTGGGAATAGCTGGTTATCAATAAGCACATTACCTAGGTTGTTTGCCTAGCCATTCTGACCCTCAAAACGGTGGCTGTGTCATCTGTTCAGCCACCAGTCTGAGCTGTGCTCATGCCATAGCCACGATTCTGCACTCAGAACTGGAGTTACAAAGAGATAGGAACCAACAAGAAGGGAACCATATATGTCCATTCACAAAAGCCAACTGGAGCAGCGCATGGCAGCCCTCATATCCTATCCGGAGTAGGTAGGGAATGTCCAAACACACAATATTGTCAAGTTGTAAGGGTAACCTTAAGCTTGGCGCAGGGCGCAGAAACTAGCGGGTGAATCTGAAGTATAAATATGGGCACTAGAATACAGGAGCGCACGGAAATACTACACACCTAGCGGGGGAATCCGAAGAGAAGAAAGGATGAGGATTCCCACACTAGACGGAACTTATATACTAATCAGTAACTATCCAGTAGCACATTTCCGGAGGTATCTACAGTGATCCCGGGCCTGATCGCATAGCATGTGCCAGCAAGAGTGGATGGATGTCCCAGATGGTTGGACAGATGAATGGATGGGCGCAGGAGTATCTGGAGTGATGGCTGGAAAACCGTCCAGGGCATCAGACAGAAAAGTGTCTGGAGCGGATCCAGTTGGAAGGGCAAAAGCGGCCGGAGAAGTGGCCGGAGAACCGGCTGGAGCAGGGGTTCCCCTGACACAAGTAGAAACAAAGTTACTCATAATATGGCCGCCAGATACCAGCATTTGGGACAGTAAGGAGCCACACTTGGACCACTAGGCAGAAAATAGTTGGCATTGAAAAGCTGCAGTCCAAGTCCAGAATTTTTTGATGGGTACATACATTTGCCTGCGTGCAAGTCAATAGCTTCGGACAAAAGAGGACAGAAAAAGAAGCGAGATGCATGTAAGCAGTCTTTGCGCGACGATCCAGGGGAATCAATGTGGTGTTCAAGGCCAAATGAGCACGGAAAGTAGAGATACACACCACCCTGCTGAGGAAATGCACATGGAGACATGGCACGCACATTAGAAGCCCACAAAAAAGTAGGAGCATGAAGCAAGCTTAAGGAATGAACCCTCGGTGTATTCATCTACCCTCAATCAGTTTGGGAGTACGAGATTCAACTTGACAAACATGCGGGACCACTAACTGACTTCTGGAATTGTATCATGGATGTGATTAGCATGTCTCAACTGCCGGAAAAAAAGTGGAAAGACCCCCGCGGATGGTCAGCGACCCACAAAGCATTCAGCATTGGGTGGTGATTCAACTGCACAGGAGTGGAGGGCGGCAGAAGAGAGGGGAAAGAGCAGAGAAATTAGTACTGTAGATACTTGTATGTAGGCAACCAGCCTCCAGTGCAAGGGCAACCTTAAGCTCGGCGCTGGGTGTGGAAACTAGCAGGGGAATCCGAAGTATAAATATGGGTACTAAATACAGGAGTGGGAATACTACGCACCTAGCGGGGGAATCCGAAGAGAAGAAAGGATGAGGATTCCCATGCTAGGCGAAACCTTATATACGAATCAGTAACTACCCAGTAGCACGTGTCCGGAGGTATCTACAATGATCACGGGCCTGGTTGCATAGCACGTGCCAACGAGGACAGATAAGCGGAAAGCCGGAGGAATAGCCGGAATGGGGGCCGGAGCTGGAGCGGAAGCCGGAAAGGCCGGAAGAGCGGGGGTTCCCCTGACATCCAGACCATGATATCCCAAGCAGCTTTCGGCAACGCAACCAGACCCTTTGTTACCGTGACCATTGCCAATTTGGGCAACCATGCATTACAATGGCTCTCTGATCGACGATCACCAAAGCGACTTCAGGAATGGACATTTGGTCGCACACGTAGATAATTAAAAATAAATGAAATTTTTTGGATGTAATACAATTTTGAAGGCAACTGGCCCAATCGTTATCGTGACCAGGCAGGGTTTGGGCAACGCAACTGACCCCTCCGTTACCACGACAGTTGCCTACATACAAATATCTACAGTATTGGGTGGGGGGTGAAGAGGCGGTGGTACACACTGGTTAAAACTGCGCATCAAAATAAATACTGAACGTATTCTTCCACCTGCAGCAGAGTAATTGGGCTGGGGGGGGGTGGGGGGGGGGGTCAATGACAGAAGAGAAGCGCACAGAATTCCTGCCTTTTGCCACAATATGCACATTGGATCGCAAAGCTCTCCAGCCCATTTCATCACAAGCTCACTGCTTGGAATCTGTTCTCATCATCAGGCAGGCCTCTGGGCGACTTCTCACGTGGATCCGAATATGCCGAACACAAAACTGGAGGAAGACTCGAAGCAAACTTGAGGGGCCTGTCGGAATCGTCTCGATTCGGACCCATTGGCATCAGCACTTCCCCGCGTTTATATGTCAAAAAAACTCAAGGCTGTAGCGCACGCCTTGCTCCATCCATCAAGAAGAGAGGAAAACACCGAGAGGACAGTCTGAATTTTCGGTCTTCTTTCACCCCAACAACCCCTCATTCGAAATCAATTTCGATGCACTTCTACTATGTGCCGTCTGGTTTGAGAACAAAGCCCTGTTTATTTTACATTGCATTCTTCGTGTCAGCGGTGTCGTACAGGCATTGTACTCGTTGGCTCGCTGTTGAGTCTAACGGATGTCGATCTCTCTGGATTCAGGGCTTGATTCTAGACTTTGTGGACCATTTCCCACCTTGAAATTGTAACAGCTGTGTCTCGGTGCTGCGATAGACTTCATTTATGTATTTAGGTTTTCTCTTTGTGGTGCGCCCTTCTCGCCTTCATTCACCTTCTCGCCTTCATTCAGTCCAGTTTGACCAATACATGTGAGGCTGATGGCCTACCTTCGACCCTCATATTAATGTCTGGATTATATTACCCCACCACCCTGACTCAAGTATATCCCATGGTGTGGGTCATCTCTGTTACTTCAGTGTTCTCGAGCTGAAATCCACACAGGGCTGGTACTATAGACCTTCATCGGAATTCAAGCCGAAAACTGATGTCAGCAAGTAAAGCTGTCCCAGTGCGTTTACTATAGAAATCTACGCCATGCTGTCAAGTACCGGTTCCCGATCGGGATCCGACAGAGGACCAAGACACGTCTGAGGGAATGAAGTGTGTATAAGCAAGACGAAGGGGTTGAGATGTAGAGGGAAGTATTGGAGTCCGAACGGAATACCGAACCCGTATACTGGAAGGGAAGGGGCTTGGCTTCAGCTCGTGCGCTGCGCCCTTCTCTACGCCTGGTGCCAAATTTCGGAGAGAGACTCGGAAGAGGACGGAGTCCGAGAGGAAGAGTATAGGGCAGACTAAGTCGATATTCAAACTGAAGTCTAACTACCGACATGGCTTGTATTTATACGAGAGTAAAGTATTAGTGGGGATATAATGTAAGTACCGGAGCTTCGGGGTTCCGAGTGGGTCCGTGATGGATCAAGTCGTTATGAGTCAAGTGAAGTCAAGCTGACTCGGATATCATCGGGTCTCCGATGGCTCCATGATGAAGAAGCATAAAGCGTAACCTAGGAGTCAGAGGGAATCATATGTAGTACGAACCAATAGAACAAGGGCGAATACAGAAAAGCAGTGTCGGATATAATTGGGATCGGAGATTGTCGGAGTCCGATGGCGTCCGAAAAGGATGTGAAGTCACGGCACGTGATACATGCCCAGGCAATCCAAACTTTGACCATACATTGGTGTTCTGCGCTGAGATAGCCACGTCAATGGCTCATTTTCTTCGGTTCTGGGTATTTTGCGTGCGCCCATGATTTACACGGCTACGAAAAGGAATCCTCCGACTTATTATACCTCACTCGTGATGATCTCGGTGCTTTTAGCCTTCCTCCATCTTTCTGAATCCATATCACATTCTACAGCTGATTCATTTTCTTCTTTTCACTCGCAGCATCCAGTATGTCATTTCTCGGGTATTGTTCCCCTCCAATTCACCATCTATGCTGTGTTCTGAATTGTCTATTTGGAACTGAAGTGAGTGCTTGGATATCCTCTGGTGCATCCTTTCTCTTCAATTTTTATCACCCCACTGTTGCGAGAATCATTCCCAGAATACCTTCAAGTTCACTGAGGAGCTCAGAGGTTGTGACGGTGTTTTGCTTCTGACTTTGTCATCTTATCACTACCCTTACATTTGCGCAATTTTCGAGGTTATTGCA
This sequence comes from Mycena olivaceomarginata, assembly GCA_029378375.1. NCBI lineage: Eukaryota > Fungi > Basidiomycota > Agaricomycetes > Agaricales > Mycenaceae > Mycena > Mycena olivaceomarginata. The sequence continues at coordinate 24,311 of JARKIC010002894.1, forward strand.
AGATTTTGACCTGGGCCCAATTGGGATGAGTCTTTGCATAGCCCTTCAGGCTCTTTGGCAGCTTTTTATTTTGTCCCTACTTGGACAGAAAAAAAGATATATCATGTGTTCCCTGTCTGAGGCTTTGAAAGGCTGTTGTTCTCTCGACAAGCACTAATGGGTGAACCAGGACAGAGACCCACACGTTGACAGGACCACAATATATTCCTAGAGGTGGGACAAACCAGGCTACGAGCAACAGGAGGGATATACAGGTGGGGGATGTCAGGGGTACGTGCAGTCAGGAAAGTAAGGTAAATGATGCCTATATATACGTGGGTGGGTTGGGCTGTGTACGGAAGGCTGTACGGTGTAAGATGATCATGTAACATGGATACTTGATATGCATCATGAGGGACAGATGGACAGATGGACAGATGTCATAACATAGGTAACTGATGTGGGTTGTGAGGATACCATCCTTACAGGCTTGATACCCCAGACTTGAATGACCAAACCTCATCTGCACAACAGGGACAATTTCTTTGGGAATCAATCAATTTAACCAAGCCTGGATGACATACGGTAAGTTCTATACTGTCTTTCAGAGGCCTTTTCACATCTCCGTTGAGTCACATTGTAATATGTAAATAAATAAAAAGAACTGATTCAACCCAGTGTACAGGAATTCTAGACATACGAAACAAATGACGCATAATTGACCCAAGTTTCAAACTGACACTGGTGGTTTCACTCCACCCAGATCCTCCTCCTCAATATCAGACAGATCATCCTCTGCCTCTTCAACAATCCCAGTAGATGCATTGACCTTTGCAAGGCGAGCTAAATTCAGTCTATGCTGCTCCAGCACTTCTTTTCCAACCCTTGCTAGCTTTTCATCAATGTCTTCACTCTGTTTGGTCTGCAAAGATCTTTCAAAAAGTGTCCTTGCTGCATCCCAGAATTCCACTGCCTTGGGCAGGTCATCATTCTCTTTTGCAATATCTCCAAGTCGGAGCATGCACTCTGCTCTGCTGCGATGGACATCCATATATGTGAATCCCTCCAAGGCAACCGTAAACAAGTCGACAGCTGTCTTTTCATCATCCTCGGCAAGGAAGATGTCTCCCAAAAACTGGAGAGCCTTGTGGATTCCTAACTTCTCTTTGAATTTGAGAGAATGTGCAAAGTAAACTGTTGCCCAGCTAGACATTGGACCAATTGCACCCCAACGGCTAGCATTGCCAAGGTGTTCCAGACAGTAGGATTTGATTTCTGAGTGATTGGAGGCTGCAAGACACTTCTTGAAAAGTGCCTCTGCTGCCAGAATGTCTCCCTCTCTCAGATAGTGATCTGCCATGATGGTATCACATATTGTTATTTCTATTACTCGTTTCAATTCCGTAAATATTGTTCTGGCTGCCGTAATATCCTGTTGCACTTCCTCTTTTTGAGCTTTGATGGACACACCAATTTCTGCAAGATTCAGCAAAGCCAAGCCATGGTTATAAGAATCCCAGTGAAGCGGGCATTCTTGAAGAATCTGAGTTTGAATAATGTGTGCCTCATGGTATTCTGACTTCATCAAGTGGATCTCTGCCTGTGAGGTCATAATGGTATGCTCTAAGCTGCCTCCAGACATTCCACAAAGAAGTAGAAGTTCTCTTGCTCTCTGACAGAGAGAGATGCTTTGTTTGTAGTTGCCAAGTTGTGTCCAGGCCATTGCTTCTGTGCGGAGTGCCTGTGCTTCAGGGTATAAATCTGCAGAAATCCTGGCCAACCTCTGTGCCTCCCGTGCATGACCTAGGCTCGCAAAGTAGTTGCCAAGCCTCCATTCAATCCATCCAAGTTGGTGTAATGCTTGGGAATGTCTTTTTGTGTTGCCAGATGTAGCTGCCAATAATATAGTCATGCAACAAAAGTCCATGGCAGAGGAAAAATCCCTGTGGTACAGATAATGATGTGTAACACTGTGGTAGAATTTACCTGGACTCTGATGTCAGTCTTCATGTTTGAGGCAAAACATTGAAAGCTCACATTGAAGATCTGTATCCCCAAAGTGTTCAAAATGTTCTAATGCCTGGGCCACAAGTGTTTCTGGACTGGAAATTGGAACATAGTTGGATGAGTTAAATAACTCAGCAATGAGGGAGACCTCAAGTTGATGGTCGCAGGGATGTGGAAGGATATACTGAAGCTGCCCAAGAAAAGGAATAGCCCCTTGCCCAGTGAGCCGGCTGAATGAATTTAGAGCCAATGCACAGAGAATGGAATCCTTGAGGTCTGGGTGGTCTGGTCGGAGTCCATTCTTGAGGAGAGTCTGAATTTTGGCCACATTTGATGAAATTTGGGCAACTGTTTGTGAACCTATTTGAGTTCCCATATAAACCTCAAGAATCCGGTGAAAATACTTCATAAGAGGCTGTATGAGATCATTTTGAGGCTGATGAGTTTTCTGCATGTATTCTCGGATGGGAACCAATGCTTTGAGTCGTTTCTGTTCATCCAGGTAGGCCAATGCAGTTCGAATCAGGGCTGTTTTGCAGCCAAGAATATTGGAAATTGGGAGGTTGCTATGGCTGAGCTCAACATCTGAAAGACCATCAGGAAGCATTGACAATAGGCTTAATAGCTCTTCTGAATGGGGAACAGCGTTGATCCTGGGGCTTGACAAAGAGAGTGAAATGGATAAATCCAAGTTTGATCTCTTGTCATAGCCATCTGAAATCAATGATGTTCTCTCCTCCTCCCACCGGGATAGTACACTAGAGCATCCCTCAACATCCACTAAATGTGCAATGAGATTGATAGCAAGGGGCATATTGTCTGTCAGTGAAAGCACCCTGTCCATCTCCTCTGGATTATGATGATCTTCTGCAATGTCAATTAATGTCTGACGAGCAGCAGCTTGTTCTAAAGGCTGCAAAGGAAGAAGAAAGGGTTGAGTCCAGTGTATTTTGCTAGGTCTTTCTGCTCCACGCATTGTAATCTGTGTGTCATGAGAAATTTATCAACATAGGAACTGCTGATACATGCCACCAATGATAGATGCCACACATCTGTAAGGAGGGATAGAAACTCCTCAATATCACCACGACACTCCATGGGCTCCCACACTGTCTCTAGGTTATCAAGAACCAAGAGGCTGGATGGACCTGTAGTGAAATAATGGAAAACTGCCTGAGTAAGGTCTTTGCCAGGCTTGAGGCCCAGATGAGCTCCAATGAGAGCTGCAAGTTCAATCTTGTTGGCTGCAGAGTCACAAGCAACAAAATATCGATGTTGTGTATACTTGGCTGTAATTTCTACATGATGGACAATGGCTCTGGCAAGACTGGTCTTGCCTATTCCACCTGCGCCCAAAATTGCAATCCTTGGTGCACCTTGGCCAAACAGTTCTAGAATATCTGACAGTTCCGATTCTCGGCCATGAAATATCTTAGGCTCAGATGGCAGCATTGAGATTGAGTTGGAGCTTGAAACAGTTTGAGTTCCTGCAGCATGAAAAAGGCCAGAATCACATACCTTGAGTAGGATATCGAATAGATCCTGCTTGTCTGAGGGAAAGTTAGCATGGCTTAGGAGAAATAATCAATGTTGTACTGTGGATCCTCTGTCAGAACTGGTCATATCTCCCAGCCCTGCAATCATGTCAAGTACTTCTTTGTGCTTCTGCTCTGCATCCTGTCGCATTTTTACAATGTCCATCATGAAATTGACCTTGTGAATCTACACATTGCACTTATCGAAACTGTCACTGGGTGTCATTGACCCACCTCAAAAAAATTAAAACCTTGTTCAAGTCCCGCTTTGCAATCGTTGAGCAGGGCATTCAGCTCCCTTTGGCGAAAGAATGTCTTAACTTTGCTGCCCTTTTGCTGGGTCTCAACAAAGGTATGAATTTTGTGGAGTGTCCTGAAACATGTGGTCACTGTCAGAGTGAAAAGTTGGGTTCGAAAGAACTTGCTCTGTGAATCTTCCGATATGCCTTAACATAATTGGCGGCAAGTCTCTTCCGGTTTCTGACTTCATATGGACCAGTACAATTGCATTGAGCAACTCATAAGTTTGTTCCATCAACTGAGTACATGTTTCCTTGTTTTGTTTGACCATCTGAAAACTGAGTGAGATACAGTCATCACAAATCTAGCAAGAAGATAAACCTGAACACATTCCAAAAGAGACCGTGTGGTGTTGGCTATTGCCTCCAAGAATGGTGTATTGAAGTTGGCGAGGATTTCCAATGAATTCAAAACTATACCCATGCATATTGAGATATTGCTCAAGCGGCTTTGAGTGGCGGTCGGAGGAGAGGGCATCTTGATGGGGGTGCATTGACACGGCACTGCTGTATTTAAGCCTTCTGGGCTTCGGGCTATCAGCATCACTTGGTTTAGTAGTTGCGACAACAGAGGAACTTCTTGTTGATGGAAAGTAAGTATAAATACATACCCTCCGCTGCAATCCTTCCGCCTTTTGCCCAAAATGGGTATGTGTCATTCTGGCAATGTTTTTTCTCACAGCACCTTCTATTAGCTCTGTGCCTGGCCGCTGTATTCAGTCCGCTGATATGCCTGGGATGGCAAAAGGTGATAGTGATCGATCAACGCTCCCGTTCAACAGATTGGAGTTCCTATGTGTGGGCGAGAAAGCGGTTTGACCCGCAGATTCCCGTCAACCGCACCAAAGCTGTGTCTCGAGGCGCAAGTCAGTGATCACCTCAACATTTAGTTAGCATAGTGCAATCCGTGCTAGGGACCCGAAACCCATCCGGTTCTCGTGCAAGCCCGACCGAACTTGAAAGTGGAGTAAAAACGAAAATAGAACACTCACTTAGGATCAAACTCGGTGGCAGCAGACGGCACATGCGAATAAATAGAAGTGCGCCCAAAACACGAGGTCACTTGGGGATACGTAGACGCCTGTGTCGGGGATTTCATACCCCCAAAATTTACAGCGCATGTTGATGACAGACACTTGACTGGCAAACAAATAGCGAGGCACGAATCAACACAGCAAGCAGTCAGAGAAAGAGGCACGCGGGATAAGGCATAGAGTGCACAAACACGACGACCTGGGCTCAAACAGCGGGACTTACTAACCATTTGCGAAGGAATCCAGTTTGAGGCCCACCCAAGTCCTCCCAATCCCGCATCAAGAAGGGGTATGCCATTTTTGTACGGGGAACCATGAAGTGAATACCACAAGAAGCTGTTCGACATGTGGGCAATTGAATACATATCGCAGATGCGGAAGCACCAAGTCCACCATGAAAGTGGCTCCAATAGAAACACAGGAAAGGTACATCAAGGTACATCCTATTTCGGCGTAGGACAGCGAATAATGCCACGCAAGCTCAGGCCGTCAAAATTCATCCGCCGAATCGCAGGTAGTGAAGCAGCTGTTCAGATCAAGGTTCCGAGCAGGAGAAAGCTGTACGTCGCAGTGTCAAGACATGACTCACAAATCAAGCCAGAGTGATATACTACGGGAGATAAATTTGATTCACGAAGTAAGTTGTGAGAATCTTCGAGTTGATAGATCGAAACATCACGAGAAGTGCCTTGGTCAATAATGGTAATGGATAGATAGCTTGTCGGGCGAGGTCTGATTATCTCCTGACAGACTGTCAAGGGAATTGACAGGTCGAATCACCAGGGGCCAGAGTAGATCATCCAGGGGCGAATCACCTTGCTTTGCAGAGCCCTGACTCAAGAACTTGTCTTCACTGTGAATAGTCACCCTGATCGAGGAGTCGCTGCCCGAGAACAAGATGAAGGTAGAGTGTATTTGAGCATAGTTTTGTTAGTGTTGTATATGAGTGCAGGCGCCGGAGAAGCTGACGAAGTGTCGACGAAGAAATCGAAGGGGAGCACGAAAATAGCGGGTAAAACATCGTACCACAATGCGCATCAAGGGCCGTGGAACCGGTGATAGTCACTTTGCTGGATCATAGGAAAGTGGATGTTGGTCAGAAGACACGTACATACCACCAAGGGACGCCAAAGATGAGCCTGCACGAGAGTGAAGTTCCGCCGCCGTGAGAACCGCTTCATAAATCGAAGAAGGAGGTGGAATAAGATTTTGGGAAGCCGACACCACCCCGCGATCACCAGATCACCTCCCGCTGGTATAGGTGCGAGATGTGCGCATGGATGAAATTAAGCGCCTCCCGCCAAGCGCATCGAGAACCTCGAGAGAAGGAGTCGGGGATGGAGGCGTAGTCAAGGAGGGATAAATCTTCGAGGGCCGAGTATGGCTAATACTCTGGGTCCGGACGTGGCGCTGCGTCAACCTATAAGTCAAAGTATCCTGGGGAAAAATGAGATGAAGCAATAACACGCACCTGATGCCGAGCCCGACACAAGTCATTGATCCTCCCCGAAAGTGGGCAGCTCAAGGTGAGTTCGATGCAAGATGCCATTAAGAGGAATGGCCGAGGTTCTTTATTGACGACTTTGAGTGATTTGAAGTGAAGTAGCATACAGAGCTTTCATTAGACATATGGGATATCGCTTGCTGCTGTTCAAGGAGTGTCAAGGGCGACGTCTCTGACGACTTGGAGTTGCAGCATCAGGAGAAAACCTCCTTTACTAAAGCAGTACTAATTTTCTTCCCCCCAGTAAATTGGGACAAGTTAGCTCTTCAAGTTGTCTTCAAGCCCACTGCTCGAAGAATAGGAAATCACAGGGCCAAGATTCACGGTCGAGGAAGGCAAAACGAGAGTGAAATTTTTGGCTTAGCCAAATGGCTTGCGTCTGCGCCAAATGGCTTGTGCCGGGCGGGGGCGTGTGTTTTGGTGGCATCACCCGCCCACGCCCGGCTAAATGGCTTTCAAGCCATTTTGTCGAGAGTGAATAAAGTAACTTGTAAGACCTAACTTTAACTTTGATTGCCCCTTTAACTTGGCGGGGCTAACTTTACGGTACTTTACGGTACTTTACGGGCGATCAGCCAAAGTAACTTGCCATCAGATGGCATCATTTACCGCCAAGTTCGCCCGTTCGAGAGTGTTCAATCTTGGTTCTCCGTCTCCGATTTCATTTTTTCCATCGCAACGTCCCTGCACGGCGTCGCCCGAGTTCGTTTCCCCTTCATTCAAGGTGTCAATCATTATTCAATTACACACCGTCAACGCTAACAATAACGATCCTCCAACTTCACCTCATGGTATGGGAGTCGGGTCTGGTGTTCCCAGCCCGGGGGCTTATGCCCGAATAATTCTCGAGACTGACATCCCCGCTGGAAGACGTTTTCGCCGACCCTCCGCGTCCATTCATATATCCATTATTCACGAGCGGGGTCGCCCGTTAATAAAACTACCGTGACCGCCGTCAATTGCGTAACCCCCGTGTCTGAATCGACAATTAATCAGGCTGAGGCTGAAGCCTGAGAGTGAAATTTTTGGCTTGCCAAAACAGCTTGCACAACTTCATTAACTTCTGTGCCGAAACTCAGAACAGTGCCAGCGCCCTCGGAGGAGGCTTCACTTGCGTTCCGTTTAGTCCCAAAATTGGTGGGACGAACTGACGGAATGAGAGATGTGCGCTTTTTTCTGTCCAATTAGCTGATCTTTGTTGACACGCACAACGGGCTGCGCAAAGAAAGAAGTCCAGAATATCTGTGCTTAGGGCTTTATGCAGAGGCTTGAAGAGGTTGTATCGTTGTATTATCTTTGTGTTGAATTGACGTTTGGAAAATCCTTGTTAACAAAAAGTGACCTTCAACTTACTGTGGTAACCCGGATGTTTCAGACACAGAAACTGATCGACCAGTCTAGCGGAAGCGAGCATCAGGAAAATCCCCAATGCTATGGGGCCTATGGGCAGTTATGGCGGCAAATACCGTGGAGGATAATAGTGCAGCCAACCCTGGGGGGGGGAGGTGTTCGAGCTTCCTTCCCCCCGGATATTGTGAGAAGGATTATTCAGGTGCTGCAAGTCTGTGGTGCGGGGGTATTTCCGAGGACGTTGAAGGGGTGGGGGATCCGGGATACGGTCTGGGGGGGAAGAAAAAGTTCCACACTGCACTAAACATCGCCAGAAATATGCAGAAAGTTGAGTGGCAGGAAAACGAACTTGTGTGATCGGCGCGGTCATGTGTCAGGACGCAAGCGAGTGTGTTGCCGTTCATAGACACCCTTTTTAGCTCAATGCAGATGAAGTTAATCAAAATTACTTTGAGTAACTTCAAGTAACTTCAAGTAACTTAAGTTACTTGGAAGTAACTTGCCCCGCCAAGTTAGATCAATACGATCAGACAAAGTAACTTAGGCCATCAGACAAAGTAACTTGGGCCATCAGATGGCATCAATCCAAGTTACTTAAGTTACTTACAAGTTACTTTTGCTAACTTTACTTTACTTGTCTGCCACAAGTAAAGTAAAGTTAGTTTTGTAAGGCCAAGTTAGTTTGTCCAAGTAACTTTGTTAACCATCTCGTATGGGCCTCTACCGTTCTTGTATTTGTGGTAAGCACATTCCTAATAGTCTTTGCTAGCGCTGAACTGTATCAATTCCCATATTACTTGAGCATTGTCTACAATTCCTGTCACCACCACCACTAATGACGATTCAACTCTTGCATCTTTTGCAAGCCAGGTGGCTTGTGAACTCCGACCAACATGTTGTATCTCGTAGATTCCACCTAAATACAGAATATTGACACAACTGTCCATTGGAGAAAGATATTCACGGCACTCGAATCAAACTTCCCTCACTTTTTGAGCTGCAAGAGTTGTTGCAGCTCCGACCCAATTCCGACATTGTTTCAGCAAAGCTAAGGTATTACATCTTGATCAACCCGGACTAAAGTCTTGGAAGCTATCCCCACTCCCAGTCTCCGATGTTTGGCCTGGGTTGGGCTTGAACCGGTGTGAAAATCTGTCTAATTGACAAATCTCCATATTTCAGTTCATTGAACTCATTACTCTTGAATTGTCAGGAAACTTTGTGTTCTCGTCACGGACAAAATGTGCACAAGCCATTCTGCCTGATGCCATCAAATCAGCATGGCATGGCTTGTGGTAAAAATCGTGAAAATACATACACTTTCAAGCCAGATATCATGCCAGGGGTGATTCAGTCACCATCTCGTACCAGCTGGCAACAGTTGGGCTTGAGTCGACCCAATTTTGGGCACAGTTGAATATGTGACATGCCACCACAAGCCATTCGGACGACAAAATGGCTTGCGGTCTGCAGAGGCTTAGTTTTTGTAGAAAGTCGAAATAAATTGTTGATTGGGTGCTTACTATGTTCTGCGAAGCAAATAGACTTGCGAGACTCTTTAAATCACCCTTTTTTGCGGTCCCGCCGGTTGCATGCAAAATGGCTTGCACAAGCCATTTTGCCTGATGCCATCAAAATAGGCATGGGCAGAGGAGTTCACTTTTTGGCATGCCAAAGTGGCCTGCACCCGCGCCAAATGGCTTGTTGCGGGTGGGGGGCATGGATTTGACCAGTATCACCTGCCCACGCCTGGCAAAATGGCTTGCAAGCCATTTTGTTGGCTTGGCAAGCCATTCGGCCGGCTTGGCATCAGCCAAAAAAATGAAAGTGGCTTGTATGTCCTACACATCATATAGGCACCCAGTGTCTTATTCTTTGTAGCAGATATACTACAGTAAGTCTCCCACAGATCCCTAGGCCACCAATTCCCAGGTCTTTTCAATAGCCTTTGACAATAGCCATCACTGCCACGGCCAATTATGAGATTAATTGATAATCCGCAGGCAAGCCAGTGGGCTTGCGGGTCTAAGTGATAGGTCACATGTCTTAGCGCTCACCCGGATACAAAATATCACGAAAAGTGTCAACTGAACAGAGATATTCATGAAACAAGGTTTGTGTCAGGGGAACCCCCGCTCTTCCGGCCTTTCCGGCTATCTTTCCGGCTTCCGTTCCGGTTTCCGGCCCGGTTTCCGGTCCGGCCTTCGCTCCGGCTAATGCCCCCGACTTTCCCCTCGCCCGTTCTCGTTGGCACGTGCTATGCGACCAAGCCCGTGATCATTGTAGATACCTCCGGACACGTGCTACTGGGTAGTTACTGATTCGTATATAAGGTTCGCCTAGCGTGGGAATCCTCATCCTTTCTTCTCTTCGGATTCCCCCGCTAGGTGCGTAGTATTCCCGCTCCTGTATTTAGTACCCATATTTATACTTCGGATTCCCCCGCTAGTTTCTGCGCCCCGCGCTGAGCTTAAGGTTGCCCTTACAGTTTGAACTCAACTGACTTCTCAACCACATGGTGATTTCTGAACATGAGACCGGATTTGGCGACTTTCTTCCATGGAACTAAGTCTTATACTCCAGGAGACCGTAAAAAGTATCACAGCATTCCATTTTGGTGTTCAATGGCTGCCAGTTGACTTCTGTTGAACCCGAGCATTGAGCAGAATCAGACAAGTTGATAAATAAGACATAGTTCTTCATGTAAACAGCTAAAATGAATGTATTCTAATAGAACAGGGCCTCTTTAAGTGTAAGAACCGCCAGAATAATGTTCTTGGTCATTGTGAAGAAAGTGGCTTGCACAAGCCATTCTGCGGCATGCCATCAAAATGGGCAGGGCACGGCTTGTGACCAAAAGTAATCAATTCTGTGCAAATGCGAGACCCACACCATGTTGTTTATAGTTAAAGAACCCCTCGGTACTACTTGGTAGTAACTTCAGAGACAACTGGCTCTTTTTGAGTGCGGCTGAACATGTCTTAAGCCATCACAAGCCATTTGGCCTGATACCACCAGATGGGGTGGGGATATGGCTTGTAATGATAACCACGGTGAATGATTGATGAACAGGGCTCAGAAGTATCTCTACGGCATTTCCATACGATAACTGAACCCCTGGGCGCTTTTGAGCTGGAATCTAGTCGAAATTGACCAATTTATTACTGTAAGTCTCTATCAACACATACCATTGCCAAGAATGTTAATGTGGTCAACCAAAGTAGTCGGAAGCCCTACACTTCCACAGTTTGAACTGTGGGTATTCAATGTGAGTGATTTTCACTTCATGGTTCCCGGACGCTCACCCGGACCAGTGACTATAGAGGTAAGTGAACAGTGTAACGGTTGAATTCCAGGACCTACTGAATTGACCAAGAGCCAATAGTACCTGCGAACTGATCTTAGTAAATCCCGTTATCCTAGCCAGGGTACGTACAACAGGAGAGGTATATCGCCAGTCGTGCTTGGATACTTGGCTCTGGGATGAGAACTTGATTATTCGGTTCCATTATGGACTCACAAATCCAAATTCGACTGGCGTAGAACCTGTCGAAGATATCGGAATCAGAGGATAACTTGTAGAGAGATTGGCTCACATTTGAGCTGTAAATCCAACAATATACTGTGAAGTAGTCTCTCGCAGACAGACACTTCGATATAACCTGATCTCGTACCTCGATATAACTGTGAGGGTGAGTCACTGTCACGATGAAATAGAGAAAGTAATACCACCGAGCAAAGCATGACCTAGTGGATTTGAGCAACGAGTATATCAATACTACCTAGCCGCCAAACGCTCACATTAGTCTCATATCTAATCGACATAATATGTCAGCAGGATGGAGTCTGGAGAAAGCAACTTACATGATGATATTTTCGGCTGCAAAATTCCCGTACAAGAAAAATAAAAATTTTGAATTGCACAATGGAGCAGAAAACGACGTGATTAGTGGCAATCACACTATACGAAGTTTATGATGAAATTCAACCGGTTGAGATTGCCGTGTCTTACCCAAGAATACCAACCTATTGCCGACTTAATCGGTAGGGCCCTCTGGTGATTCAATCAAAACGTACCACGATCTGTATCACAAGAGGATCCTTTCAGGCGTAGTTGCGAAAGTACTGCAGCACCAGAAGCTAATAAACGTCTCAGCCGACAAAGCCGCAGCAGTGAAGATGCCGAACCATGGCTGCACCCCATAATCTAAAAGCGATCAGTAAAAAAGAGATCTTTGATATTTCGAGGAAACCTACGCAACGTTCAAAGCATATCCTATGAATTGAACTCCCAAACGAGGATGAAGGCGCGGTCAACGACAATTGTCGGGCTAGTCATGTCGGCCATAATGGGTTCTAGAGGGTAGTTTTCTGAGAGAAACGAGGAACTGCCCAAGACAGGGTACCCCCGTCCTACATATATGAATTAATAATCGAACACGCACACAATACCAAGCGAAGACAAACTACTTATCGTCTGGCGAACGATCGGTAATGGGCGAGAGAAGCACAATAAGTGTATGGCCTTATAATAATGTTCCGCATTTTAGATCCCCGCCGTCTGGAAGGGTGTGGGTGCATCTGGTCCGTCTCTCTGAAACCTGAGAACCTCCAGTCTGCCCACTCCGGTAGCAATTGCCCTTGCTTGCCCAACCCCGAACCGAATGCGATTCATTCGACGATCTTCCTTGCGTTTGACGATTCGTGGAAGTGGAATGCAGGTTCGGCACCGCATAATGGACCGAGTTTGGTTCCAATGAAAGGAGCGGCAGTATCAGGAGTGGGTCTCAGCGCCCCCAAATACCTCCCAGCTCCCGGCAAGGTACGTGCATAATTCAGAAATTAGAATGTTCGCTGATTTTGGAGATAAGGATGGTGTACTCACCATCTGTCTGTCCTCGTGAACACTAGTGACTTATCTCCGTGAAAGACTTGGACCCACAATGGACCCACGACCCAACGTGCAGCCGTCGATGGACAATTGCTTACCGCCCTCACAAGTGGCCATCGGTATAAAGCCACACTAGAGAGCCTCAAGCGCCTGATGAAGCAGAAGAGCAGTGGTAACTTTTCGCCGCATCTATGCTTGTTGGTCGGTCCACTAGCGCTGCATTTTTGGCTGCAGTACCGCGGCGCAGGTGTATACCGGCAAGACTGGCTCCGCGGGTCGGGGGAGGCTGGCACAATGGCATCGGCGGCAAGGGCTTGCTGACCCGGTGATGGAATGTAATATAATCTTCGGTTCAAATCACCTTCAGTATCAATCATACTGTCGTATTTCTAGACTCTAGTGAGGTAGTTTCAGAAACGACGGGTAAATTCAGCCGCCAATCATCTATGCCGACCTTCTGGGCCACGGAAGCCGATACTGGCCATCCCGTGTTGCTGTAATGTCGGAATCGTATTTGATACGGGACCCACCAAGATGTAGCCACTCGTATTCCTCCGATTGTAACCTGGAGATTGACGGGCGTTTATAAACTGGGGGATTACACCCATTCGTTCCAGCCTACCCTCATCCCATGGTGTCTTTCACAGAGCAAACAGTGAAGTTACCGGACGGCATCGACATATTGTACACCGACAGCGGAGCACCGAACTCAGGAGATTACACCACTCTTGTCGTCCTCCATGGCAGCGCATTCAGCGGAGGTAGGGAGAGCGATAGGGGGTCCAAGATTTCGCAATGCTCATATGAACTCAGATGGGATAGTTCGACTTCATACGCACGCGCATGCCAATAATTTACGCACCGTCATTTGGAATCGCAGAGGCTACCGTGGTTCACAAAATACACCGACGAGCTGGGGATTTGACTGCGGGTAGAAAGAGCTTTCAAAAGATCGGCTGGCCCTCCAGATGGCCTGGTTTTTTGAGCACTTCATCAGGAACGAAAATACTCCCGCTCTTAGCTCCGATCGCAGGACCGGAGGCTTCATTCTCATGGGCTGGAGCTTTGGCAACGCTACCACTTTAGCTCTGCTTTCCGACCCCTCCACTCTTCCTAAACCACTGTACGACGCCGCCGTGCCCTATCTGATGAGCCTCATAGTTTATGGTTAGTGTTCAACAAATTTTATCGATTTTACAGGATCTTATCTCTGTTGCCTCATTCAGACCCACCCTATGTTGCTCTTGGTTACGAAATGCCACGATAAGAGAACGTCTACGATCTATGGAACGATTCGGACTACCTTACCCCCGAGCAGAAATACAACAACTTTCAACACTGGGTCAGTTCTTACTACGACCACCCTCTGGCAAGCCATCCGGATTGTCGGTCGAAAAGCGCACCGAAAAGCGAACGTATGCGACATGGACAGAAGAGCAGAGAGCAGCGTACTGCGATATAGCGGCAGCGGTCAGATCCGAGCACCCTGCGTACGTGCACGCGATTTATTCAATCTTAGTTTGAACTTACCTCCTGTACCCCACAGCTATGCGCCACCGATGCAGGCAACGCTGAATCGACAGACTCACCAGGCGTTGTTCAACCCAAATCTGGTTTCGTTCCACTTTGCGGATGTGGATATTCTCTATATCGCGGGTAGTGCGACATGTAATGTCTGCATGTGGGGGTATATGGAGTCGTCACGCAGATACAAAGAGGCCCTTGAGCGGGGGCAGAAGGCCCGTCCGACGACATTCAAGATCGTCGAAGGCGAAAATCATTTTGTGAGCGGTATTTCCTCTTTATCTGGAAGTTCCACTCAAATTGTTAAGCTTCACTATGATATGCCGCGGGTGTTGTTACGAGAGGTAGCGCACGGTTGTAAAAAGTTCTGAATAAATCCCGGGATTTGCGTTTGAATATTTCTGCATTGGTTTGTAGGGGCTGGATTGGGCACGGTAAAAGTGCCACTTTGCCATTGCCGCGGCTGCAAATTGCCGCTGTTACCGTGGACTGCTGAGGTAGTGATACCGAATCCGCTGTCGCACACCGCGAAGGGATCCGACGTGGTGAAAGCCAAGAACGTGATGTGATCCCTATGTACGCCTGAAACCTGCTTGTCTATCTACCAAACACCGCCAAACTGCCTCCTGTCCTCGCTTCCACCTCTCGTCCCACTACCGCATCTGCCCCCCTCCTTGCGGCAACGTCCTCGTTGCCCTGGTCACCGCTCTCCTCGCGCGCAACCGTGCCCCAATTGTGCTTCCTTCCGTTTCCTCATCCTCCCATCCTTCGTCCTCTTCGTCTTCCTCTTCTGTTTCTTCTTCGTCCTCGTCCGGCTCGTTCTCCTCGCGCCTACTCTGCGCCTTGGCTCCGTCTGCCTCGTCTGCCGCTCGGTCATCCAACCCTTCCATCAGCTCCATCTCCGCCTTTCTCGCTATCTCGAATGCTTCTAGGGATGACCCTGCCGGCGCCTTCAGCGGTCGCAATCGCCTGGCGTTGTATTTCCCGTCCAGCTCCTGTCCATAGATAGTTTCAATGATATAGGAGTTGAGCAAACGTTCCTTGACCCGGAAAGCGCCCGACCACTCCGGGAATATTTTCTTCGTGGCGAGGAACGTCTTCTTGAACTTGGGGTCTAGGACCTGGACCAAGTCCCCGACTTCGAACACCACTTCTCCCGCTTTGGATTTCAGGACCTTCTCGTCGAACGCCTTCTTCCGCGCCGCGCCATGCGCTACGGCTCGCGCGTGACCATCGAACCTCTGCTGTTGCACGTAAATTTGCTGGGCCTCGATGTCATCGAGCGATATGTCGCGCGCTGCGGTCTCCATCCCAGTCGCTGTGGTGTTTATGACCATGCCGAAGAACAGCTCGTTCGGTGTGTGGTCCAGCGCCCTGAGTATGCGGTTGTTCAGTAAAAAAATGGTGTTATCGAAATGCTCTGGCCAGTTTGCCGGTAGGTCTTCCCACTTCTCTATCGTCTTCCACCCTTCTTCCCCCAGGTCCGGTGCACACATCCTCTTCAATATCGCCAACAATATCCGATTCGTCCCTTCGACGAGCCCGTTCACCCACGGTGAATACTTGGCGACTATCTCCGTCTCCACTCCGAACTCCGCGCACAGTTGCCTCACCTCCTCGTTATCGAAGTGGCTTCCCCCATCCGACATGAACATCTCCCAAGGCGCGTGCCCTTGGAACATTGTTCGCAGAGCTTTTGTTGTCATTTTTGCCGAGCCGTGCGTCTTGTACTTGAAACCGAACACCCGCTGCGATGCCGTGTCCAGGTATAGTCCAATCTCCTTGTACCCGCCCTTGCCTTTTGGCATTGCCAAATAGTCGCCGACCAGCAGCTCGAAAGGATGGCGTCGCGTTATCGGCTGCAGCAGGGCATGTATGTGCGCTGACCCGAAGTTCAGGCACTCACCGCAGTTCTGGATCGCCTCCATTATGACCTTGTCGATCGCCGGCGTTTTGTATTTGTCGGTGAGTTTGAGCTTCATTGAGTCGCGCCCCATATGTCCTCCGCCCTTGTGCTCTTTTTCCGCTAACTTCCGCATCTCTTCCGGTGTTACGCACTCCACCCTCGCTCGCGCTCGCCGAGATTTCCCCCCTCCCACGTGCCACAATTTCCCCCCTTCTATCATGTACTCCCGTGCTTTGTGCCTTGCCCGCCTTGTTGCCGCATCCTCCACACCCCTTGCGATCGTCTCCAGCGCCTCCACCGCCTGCAGGAACACCGGTACTTTCGCGAACCTGCTTTTCAGCCCTGCTACGTCTCCCGCCTCGGTGACCGTGTACACGTCGAACTCCAATCCGCTCCCCGCGAACCAGTCACAGTCTACCGACCAGCTGCTTCCGTCGGTTGTCTGTGTGCGGCATGTTGGTGTACTTCCTGCTCAGCGCGTCGCCGACAAAGTTGACCGCCCCGGGTAGGGTGTCGTATCTCCCGTATGTCGTGGCCCATTACCGCCTCGAGCCATTGCGCATGAGTCGTCAATAGGTTGGTGCTCATTACCGTGTCCCGCAGCGCCTGGCAGTCCGTCTCGATTCGATGGGGAATCCATATGTTGTGTCGCAGAATTTGTCCAGTGCGTATTTGAGTGCCGCGAACTCGAGCAAGTACGGTTTATACCGCTCTTCCGATAGTGACGTCCGCTTGGATACGAACCCAATCGGTTGCAGGCGTGAAACGACCTTCCCATCTGGTAGTGTCGTCTCGAATCTTTGGCATAGCATTCCCCCGAATCCTTCTTTCGAACCGTCCGTCGTTATTATGAATGGTCGTCCGTCAAATACGGGTCCTCGCAACACTGGTTCGGATGTCAGCGCCGCTTTCAGCTTCACAAACGCCACCTGATGTCGTTGTGTCCACTCCTTCCTCAGTTCCATGGCCCGCATCCTCCGCCTCCACTCGCCCTTCGAGCCTGCACCTCCCACTCTCGCCAACCTTTCCAAATCCGTCAGCGGCTGCGCGATGCGTGCGTAATCCTTGATAAGGCTTCGGAAGTGTCCACACAACCCTAAAAATGATTTCAGGTTTAATAGGTCGTGTGGTGTATCCCAGTCGACAATCGCGGTCAGCTTCGTTAGGTCCGGCTTGATGCCCTCCGGCCCCACCCTATTCCCCCGCGAACGTGGCCTCCGTCATGAAGAATTTCATCTTCTGGGCGGAGAGCAACAGTTTGTGTTCCCGCACCCGAAGGAATACTGTTTGCAGGTCATCCATCTTTTACTCGAAGTCGTCTCCCGCCATCCCGCCATCATCGACAAACAGCTGGATCTTCGTGCCCACCAGGTCTCCCAGCGCTCCGCCTGTTGTTCTCCCGAACGTGGACGGCGCTCCCGTAAGGCCATTGGCATTTTTGCAGTACGTGAACAGTCCTCTGCCTTCGACGTAGAAGCACAGGTACGGGTGTATGTCTTCCGCCGTAGTGCACACATAGAATCCTTTGGCGAAGTCGAATACCAATACCCACCGGTGCCCTGATAGCAAACCCTGTTTCCGCTGTATGTCGCCTGGCGGCAGGGCTGCCACCTTCGTTTTGCTATTGAGCTCCCGGTAGTCATGGCATACTCTCCATGACGGTTGCTTTGGGATCGTTCTTCTCCTCAGTCTTCGGCGGGTCGCGGTGGTAATACAAAGCTTTCCGGTAGGCCTGCCGCAACGCACTGGTCGTTTATCTGATGCTGTAGTTCCAGTATCCTGCGGGTTTGTCCGTTTTGGTGTGCCTTCTGCGCTAGCGTTGTCGGAGACACGCACTTCGCGTCCTTGGGGTCTATCGGCTCGATAATTCCGGCCTCTAGCATTTCATCTATCACCCCATTATACCACACCTTTTGTGCGGTGTGGTTGGCCGCTGGTGTACTTTCGTGCTGAATGTCGCGTCTGCCGGTATATTCATGGTGTGCTCCGCGCCGGTATGGGTTCACCTCCTTCATGGAGAGCGCGAAACAGTCCGCAAACTCGCTGATGAACGCCTGCACCCTGCCGCGCTGTTCCTGTGTCAAATCGGGCCCGATTGTCACGGCTTCTAGTACCGCTGCCACGCGTTTCCGGTTTGTGCGGTTCCGTCAGCCGCGTGAACACTGAGGGGTCTTCCCCCGTCTCCACTTCGGGTTGCTCGATCCCCACGTCTTCGTCTGGGTCCGGTTCCTTGCGCGATTTCGGTACTCCTTTGCTTGCCCGCGCGCTTTGACCGATTTGGACCAAGAACGCCGCTACTCCAACGGTGTGACGCCTGCCTTAAACCTTCCAATGCTTCCAATTCTGCCGTTTCTGTGTCGCGAACGTTCCCGGCATGATAGGCGTTGGTTCAGTTACTCCCCTCGCGGGGGACTTCGCATCGTCCCCCTTTGAGTCTTCTCGCGTGCTCCTTTTCCGCGGCCGGACCACCTTCCCGTGGATTCTCACATCGTACTTGATCCACTCTGGCACTGTACCCCATCCACAGCTTTCTCCGACTCCCCTCTCTCTTCCTCTTCCTCTTCTATCTCTTCTCCTTCCTCCTCTGTCCGTCTTCGCTTCGCACGCAGCCTGTTCTCTTTCTTCGTGTAGTATCGTCTTGCACCGTACTTGAAGAAAATCTTTGGTGCTTCTACCACGCTCTCTGGCAGGACTGCGTCAGCGATTGCTATGCTCTCCATCATTCCCCCGGGAGCGGGTACTTCCCTCGACGGGGATCGTTGATCCCCGT
>JARKIC010002895.1:0-43073 GCA_029378375.1 Mycena olivaceomarginata
TAGGAGAGTTCCGCATATAATTTTTTTCCACATTTACTAGAGAAAGGTGAGGGTCCGCGGGCGGGCGGCAAAATAAGACTGATAAAATCTGCGGAGACAGAGATGACGCAGATCATTCCCCTAGAAAGCGGAGCAGCGTACCTTGATAATCTCAATTTCCTGCGTGATTTGCCTGCTTGAAATGCCAGCGGTTCTCCCGGTTGATCGGAGCCCCAGGCAGACGAAGCCACTCCAGCGCCGAGTGGACGTGGCCTCTGGAGTGGGCGGGAGTGGGAATAGAAGGATGGGGAAGAGGGCAGGATGAGGCAACGCATCAAGTATTAGAGTTAGTGCCGTCTGAGGTCATACTATCTGCGGTCTACATCAGCATTGGCCGGAGTAGAGAAGAGGGGGAGAAACGGAGAAGGGGAGGAGAAGGAGGTGCGGACGGTTAGGATGGGGGATGGAGAGGTCGAGCGGAGGAAAAGAGCATCTACTTGAGGTGCAGGCGGTCTTCGATTCCCAATCCATCTTGATCGCATTATTCTCCACGGGCAGCCACACTCGGATTGTTTTTCCTCTTTGGCGACGACCGCCCTCTGTCGCGATATCGGTCGGCAACAGCCGGGCTGAGTACCTGAGTGCATCAGGAAGAAGAGAAGAGAGGATTTCAACTTTCAAGCCGGCACGCTAGTAGCTCGGACTTCTTCTCGAGGCTCGTGAAGACTGGAAGTCGAGGTCGTTGACGACATCAGAGCGAAACTTGGCTTGGAAATATGTTCCCCATTGAGGTTGATTTCGGCGATGGCGGAATAATAGTAGGGCGCAGCTTCAAGTCCAGCATTTAAAATTCAAAGCAGATTCGGTGATGAAGTACTTATAAAGAACGCGATCCTTGCCAGACTGAGAGAATCCTCACAGTCCAGCAAAGTGCGCAAAGTGCCAGAAACAGTAAAAGCTTGAATCAACTAAGCTCAGGCTGATATTGGCGCGTTTGTGGGCGGTAAACCCTGTTTCTGCACGTATAGGCGGCGGTGGTTCGGGCAGAGCTCGGGCGATCAATGGCTATGATCAATCGCCGCCGGGAACCGGCTCGTGATTACCGGTCGAGCGCTCCTTGAAAATGCATGCCATCCCCTTTAGCGGCTTTTGCTTTCCATTATAGGTAGCATTCTCAATTTCCATGTCATCCGAGGTCTGACAAAGGAGATTGAGTCCATCAAGACTCGCGAAGGCACCGTCTAAGAGAGGATGGCGGGCGACAATCAATTCGTTGTATTCGGCAAACTCGTCGCGTTCATCGTTCTGTTGGGGCCATTGGATGCGCGCCTGGGGCATCCGACAGAGGATTTGAAGAAGAAGGCCCAGCCCAAATGTGATATAGCGAGAGATGGTGCTGGGGATCAGCGCAAAGATCTGCTGTAGGCTAATCTCACGCATTGTCGAATTGAGATAGTGGAGAAGTAGTCCCAAAGCTCCCGGTGCGTCAAGGGAGCGTGCACCTGGACGTGTTTTTCCGGTGCCAGGCACGTCTTCGCGGGGAATTGGGGTGGTATTCCATGCGTCATCAAACCCGGCACCTAGGATGAGATCGAAGGTCGCGACATCAAAGCCCATTGTCGTGATGAATGCTCTGTCGCAGCGACTTCCGTAGAGTATCTGCCAGGATGTAGTTCCCCGAGGATTTCGAGGTAACTGGGGACGACACAGATACAAGCGACTAGGTTGTCGCCGTTCCGTTCACAACCTATGTGCTTCAATTGCTCCCAGCGTCATGATCGCCATGGCGGTTCCTAGCAGTTCTTCATCCATTTCGTCATCCTGGATGTTTTCAAGGTGTTGGTGGATGAAAAACGCGTCAATGTCCATGCGGGACGTGTTGTTGATGGAGACGCGTTGTTGGGAGGTGTTTACATGTAAACAGATATTTATATTGAGAAGAAAGACGGTTATAGCTTGTGGGAAGCAGGAAGGAATAAATTTATGGAATTTCTCAACATGCCGGCAGCTCTGGCACCGCTCAGATTGACTCAGATATCCTGCCGGAATTTTCTAGGCTTATGGAAAGTCAACCAATGCCGTGAATAGAAGGTGGCGTCGTAAGGCGTGGTTGGGAGTTTTTGGTGGCTAGACTGCCCACTGGCGATGCTGGAAGAGTAGGGGCGAGGTCCCTCGGTGGTACCTCTGGGCGAGAGCCCTGCACTGGCCGCGGAAATGGTGGTACGAGCGTGAATTCGATGATGTGGCAGTATTTACATTACAAACAATGCTGTAACTGATGGTAAAAATAAAACTACTGTAAAGTCGAAACCAACGTGCGGATGGATTTCCACACGTCGGCCATACAACCCCTCCACAACGTTGAGCAGCATAGTTGGAGCCACGTTGACTCAAATGCGGGTACTGAATCTATATATAAGTCAGTAAGGTTCAAACGTAGTTCAGGTGGAAAGAGAACGTGAAAAGGGAAGAGGAAGCGAAGAGAAGCCGAGGATGAGAAATCAAAGACGGTAAAAAGTCGGGCGAATGCCGCACAAAAAAAAGCGGAGGCAGGCACTAAAACCAAGTTCCGGGCAGAAAAGGAAGGATTGAAGCACATGTATCACCTGAAATCAAATGGCTGAACATGCAAAACGCCGGTGAGGGCAAAGAAAAGAAAAAGAAAACCAGACATGATCATGGAGAGGAACCTAGGCGCGAGGGAAATTGCAAGAATCGTACGCGTCGACAAGAGAAAAAATGAGAAAAGGGAAAAAGGTTGTGAAAATCACAGAACGTACATCAATAGGACAATCTCCGCCAGCATACATCAATGAAGAAAAATCGCAGAATAAACATAAAGATCGGAAAGAATGGTGGATGAAAGAAATGAAGGGTAAAGAAACAGAAAATGAACAGGTTGACGTACCGTCTGCCTTTGTGCCCGGGGACTCGGGAATAGCGTGAAAGACAACGTTGCGGATGGTTAGGCGAGGTAAAGGTGGGCGGGTGTAAGTTGACAGCAAGCGAAGGCAAGGCGATAGCGACCACAAAGACATTGTGAGGAGGAAATGCGTCGTTAGGAAGTGTCGAGGGATCGGGACGGCACGGAAGTGAGAAGTGGAACGTCGTGACGGGGGCAATGGAGTGAGCATGAAAACAATGGGGATGGAGGATGCGGAGGCTGTTCATGGTCATTGAAGACGTCCGTAAGAGCGCAGTGGGTGTATTGTGGGACAGGGAAGTGAATACGGGATTGCGGCAGGAGCGTTTCTTTCCTGCCGGCCGCCAGCTCCCGAGTTTGGGTCTACGGGCGTCTGGCATGTGGGGCGCGGCTGCGTCGATGGTAGTGGAGGGAAGGTGGGAGCGACGTCGAGCTGGAGTGGTCGTAGTGTGCGGCGAAGCTGCGAACGCGATGTGGGCAATGGGCAACGCCGGCTGCATGTGCTGCGGATGCCGGTGGAGGCAGGTGTCGTGTTGGGCATGCGGCCAAGCTCGCGAATTGAGCAGGGACGAGCATGGCGCGCGCAGACATGATAGCTAACGACGACATCAGTATATGGACAGACAAGAGGGAAAGAAGTGGTTAATTCTGGGTAAATAAGGAAGGGAGAGAAGGGAAAGAGAGGGTAAGGCTAGGAGAAGCGGGAAGAGGAGGGGAATTGAAAATAATGACGCGAAATCGCACCTGAGAAGCACGTGTCGAGGAGGTGGCTGCTCTGCCCCTGCAGCAGATGGGAGACGGCGCATTCGCAGTGCTGGCGTTAGCGCGCGCGGTGCCGCTCGTGGCGAAGGTGTGTAGATATAGAATCTGTGAAATGCGGGGCGGTTAACTTGTGCTCTGTGTCTTGCGTGATGGAAGGAAATACGTACGCTGAAACCGGCATAAGCGAGCGCATCGCCACGATAAGTGGGTGTAGTTTAAGTTAGGAGAAGCTCTACAGTAGCAAAAGATCAGCATTGCGCTGTATTTAGAGAGGAAAGGGCACGCACTGGAGTAACTGGAGCGATATGAAAGCTCAGGGGCAGAGGGATAAAGATGGCGGTGGTGACCGTTGAGGAGAAGTTTAGCATGAGAGGAGAGGCAGGAGGAGCGAAGGTGCGATGGGTTAGAGGCGACTTAGGGATGACTTAGGATGATTGGGGGGGGGGACTGGGCGAAGCCTTAGTCGAGGCGTAGGCAAAGCTTGGGATTAGGTAGTGGAGGAATGGGCGGGCAGCGGCGCCGGCGAGGCCGACGGTGGTGGCGGCGCGACAGCGTTAAGCACGGCGGTGCCATGCCGCGGTAAAAAAACGTGTCGCGAGGGCAGGCAGAGGGGCAAGAGGGTGCGCACATGTCGGGAATGTCGGGTGGAGTGGCGAGCGGAGCCGAATCAAAGTCGAGGCGGCACGGGAAATACAGCGCGCGGGGGATGGGGCGGCGCGGGAACGCTGGGCGGCGCGGGGAACAGGTTCAACAGGACAAGCGGGCGGAGATGAGGGGACGGCGGGCCGGATTACTTAGATGATGCGGCAGCGCTTGGACGTTGATGACGTCATGATGACAAGGAGAGGCCGCGGGGCGGCATGGCGAGGGGTGAAAAAGGTGACACGAGGCTGATGGGGATTACGGCACGCCCGATGCGATCAAACCAGAAGGTCAAAGCGTGTTCTCGCAACGTTACCCTCTGCCGCCGGAGAAATACGCAAGCACTACAGCTATTCTAAATGGCAAAGTGTTAGCATAGCGCCTCGGTTACAAAGTGGTAGCTCCAGTCGTTATTATAATCTACCTGTTAGCGTAGCCTACAGGATAATTAGAACTGGAATAAAGTATCAAATGAACGGACGTACGCCTCAGTTACAAAGTGGTAACCGAGGCTCACTAGCGACTCTCGTAAACTGTATAGTAGAGGGAGGACGGGATGAATGAAAGGATTAATGAACGTGAAGTAAAGATAAGATATACCGCTAACACAAAGTGTGTGTCATGTATGGCCCAGCAGCCACGATTCAGTGCTTTCCGGTCATATAAGAGTTCCTTGAACGGCGCCGTGGCCGTGCCCAGGGGCATGGTTTTTTTTTCTTCTACATTTTCAGCCAGACCTGCATTGTATCAGCCAGAACTACGTCAATAATTGTGCGCTTGGGCCCATTCTGTGGGAGGGAAGAGTCAATAACAGTCCAAACTTTGAAGCACATCGGTGTCCTTTGATTTAACGAAAACCGACGGGACGGCAACGTTTTAAAGACAAACGCGCCGGGCAGCTAGAATTTGATCACAGCATTTTGCTCCTTTTCCGGCCACGGAGATTCAGCCAAAGCAATAAAAGGTCAAAGTGGTAGGGTATTCCCCAAGGTCCTCAAACAGTGGGACATAAATGTACTGACCCAACCTCAAAAAATGGGGAGGAACGGTGGGGTTTTCAGAGAGCAAACAATATTTTTAACAGGGTCTCAAATCGAACTTCGACTATTCGCACAACCTTCGATGTTCTCTACATGAGGAGAAATCGAGCTCCCAAACGTGCTGCCCAAAGCGGGTATATCAAACATTGTCTCCTGCAGGTGGCCTCCAGGACTCCAGCCCCTTCGCCCACTCCGCAGGCCATGTTGGAAGACCCTCAGTAAGGGCTCATGCCCTCGAAACCTGTCTGTATTTGCTGCGTCCGAAATTCCAGCTCGGAACACCTGCAGGACACACAGGGTCCATCCCGCTCGATAGTGTCCGCTAATCGGCCTGGCTTGAACCTCGAGTCAGGTGATGACACTGTGGGCCCCCGCAGACGCTCCCCACACCTGGTCCACCACTGAGGGGAGAGTTCCGCCGCGTGTTGCGCGAAGGACCTCTTGTACCTGTCACTGCGGGATTTGGTGATGATATCAATGGTATGGTCTGCTGCTAGCAGTTGGCGTCTCATCATTTGAACGATGTCCATGTTTTTGACCGACGCTCCAGTGCGAGAAGCTGCACTGCCAGTAGGTTTGCTACTTCCATTAGATATTGGGAGCCGTCGCCGGGACCGGTGATATCGCAAAGCACACGCCATGGACTGTCGTCTTCGTGTTCGGTGGTGGAGAAGGGGCGCAGAAGACTAAGTATCGTGGCGTCTGACACAGTCGACTCCACGGTATGTTGGGAACACAGCTCCTGCACACGCCCTTCGCAGTCGTCGAAATTGCTGGCACCCAGTGTCATCTGTACGAGGTGCGCCAAATATGTCTCACCAGTGATGGTCACCCCCCTGCGGCGGTACTGAGCAAGAATACGACGTATTGTAACTGACAACATCGACGTCCAGGCAGGCGTTCCGTACTCAAATTCCGAAGAAGAGAGTTGGGCTGCTACCCAAAGTGCACAAGTCGCATTGCTGAGATCATCAGTGGACCATTCGTGCGCTGATTTGAGGGAGATATCCAGCGCGGAGAGGGCCTGATCGAAGCTCAATCGCACGCCTGGAGGTAGAATGGGGGTCCCGCGGGAGTAAGGTGATTTGTCCGGTCGGCACGACTCGAGAGCTGCGATCATTCCACAGAATGATAAGTGGGCGAGCACGTGAACGTCGGAGTCGAGCGACCATGACTGTAGGCGTGTGATGAGTGACCAAAGCTTCATACACGCGCCCACGGGCTCCTCTACCGCAATTTGACCAAGGGCGTCCCCGAGCCGGTCTTGCTCATGATTGTCGTCATCTATTCGCGCCCCATAGTTGTGTGCGTGTCCCAATGCATTGCGCAGACCCAGGGCAATTGCTTTGGCAGTAGGCGGGTCCACAGCGTCATGATACAGTTTCTGCGCATAGAACACCCGGACGACCTCCCTGATCAGCCCTGAGTGGTGCGAGTGCATCAGGAGCAGTGGTGTGGATCGAAGGAATGGCGATTCAGAGTGGATGGCGGCATGCTTATTCCATTGGTTCACCTGCGAGAACGGCACGGGAGGCCGGGGTGCGTCCTCGAAATACACAGCACGCTCCGCGAATGAATCCAGCATGAATGCGCTCATGAGATGGAGATCGTGCGTCGGGACTGACACCCATCGTTCCAGGGTTGGGCCCGCAGAACGAGGCGATATGTCGAGGAAGTACATCGTGCGCATGCAGCGTGCCGCTGAGGCAGCATCGACACCCTGTCCAGTTGCTGAGAGTGCTGAGAAGTGGCTGAGTACAGCGGAGACGATTTCAGGTGATCTGAGAGCGTGGTATGTTGGATCGGTTATGTCCAAGCCTGCAACGGCATCGAGCGCAATGATCACCTCGTCTTCCACTGGTAGAGATGTGACCATCCACTTCAGAGCGGTGATGTCAAAAGACGGCCCGTCAGTGCCAATGAGCCGATTTTCGTGGAATGCAGGCTCGAATATTACGGCCTCTAAATCGGATTCGCCAGAACCTGAGAGCAAGGTGGGGCCGTTGTCCGGGTTGCTGCCACTGGGCGATCGGGACTGCTTTCCGCGAAGAGGCAGAAGCTCTGGAGACAGGACCCCGTGTGGCAAACGGGATGTTAACCATCGCTTTCCGCCCATCCACGCACTGTACAGCTGTCGAAGAAGAGGTGTTGCCGTCGGGCAGTCACCTTTCAACAGCGGTAGCGTGAATGACATGATATAAAATCCCAGGACAAGTAATGTGAGCCCGAGAATGATAGATGCGATGACCTTATCGACATCCCACAGAAATAAGACGAGGCCGGTGAGGAACAGGAAAAGCGAAACATGCAGGATCAGGGGCAATATGGAAATAAAGGCAGGGAGCTTCCAGGCGTCGATTCCACGGTTGTAGACCAGGTGCCGCCATACCCACCGTCGTTGTGATGCGACGGGGGCTAGCATGCGGGAATTATACTCTGTCAGCCACTGCTTGACAAGAATGGCGAGAAGGGAGACACAGAGGGCCAGAGCAAGACTGGTGAACCATAGTGCGTTGATCCAGCGTGCACTGCTTCCAGGTGTGAAGTCTTGTGGGAGTTGCAGCACAGGCAGTGTCACATTGACAGACCCTGCCAGGGTGAGGGCAGCAAATAGAGTTGCGTTTGCGGTGTACTCGGTCAAGTCTGGTTGTAAGGTCCGATATCTGTCCAGGCGTCAGCTGTTGTCTATCCGGACTGCCAGTGATGGTGCTCACGACTCTATCACAAATGCTGTTGTGACGGCGGAGAACAGCCCGGCCTGGAATTCGTCAGTGATCTTGAACCATTGGGCAGATACAGTATAACGTACAAAGAGAAGAAGGATGTCGAGTGTCTTGTTCCACCCATCAACCAAGTCCGCGTCCCGTTCGCTTACTTTGTCTCGATATACTTTCCACACACGCGCATTGTTTCCGGCTTCTTCACCGTAACGGTCCGGAGGATACTCCTTCTCGTGTTGCGTATATTGTTGTGGATTTTTGACAGGATGCCGCTCTATGCAATCCACATGAAGCACTGCCGAACGAAGTGACGAGTTCCTACCTTCGGGAGTGGGGGCCCATGGATGCTCCCATGGGTTTTCCACATCTTTGAACTCGGGGCCCCATGCAATTATGGGAGGTTTGTTCGCTGTCGCGGAATTCGGCATTCGAGGTGGCAATTCTGTGTGCTTGTACACTTCTGGGGCCTCGTTTATACTTGTGGCAGGGGGGGGGGTTTGGTGAAAGAAAGACGGAGAATTAAAAGAGTCGGGCAGGGAAGTATTTGCTGGCAATATCTTTTGGCTGACTTCGTCACAGGACGCAGGATTTATCAATTTCGTCAAATGCTGCCAATGTCCTTAGTTCTTTGAGCGTTCACCCACGGATGTGTTCTAGACTTACCGCGATGAAGCTCCCGTCCGTCGTGGGGAGAGCAGAGATGGTTGGGGCTTCACCGCCTCATGCGGCTTTGATTTCAGCATCCGACTGACACTGGTACCGCTTTTATTAATTAATTAACTTAACCTCTTTATAAAATTACGTGTGTCTGTCTGTCTGAAGCCTTTGAACTCTGCTCGATTCCCACCAATGCCGTACTGCCCGGCGGCTCCCCGTTGGTTTACCGAGTCTGCTGGCCGCCGGGCAATCAACATTCGGCATGGGCGGCACTACGTCACCCATTAACCGTTCTTTAAGCAAATGGCTCCTCGGCTGTGCTATTTCTCCTTATATCCTTGGTCTTTTCGTCTTCCTCTCTGCATCCTCTCTGTTTAACTCCTCTCAGACTGCATTTTGCTGTGCTTTCGCGGTACTGTTGGCTGTCTCGTGTTCAACTACTGTCCCCATTTGTAGACCAGTTTCTCAACACCCCATTTGTGCAGCCTCGAAAAAATGCTTCACGCAGATAAAAATCATCTACCTGACCCATCTGTGCTGCGATCCGCAACCAAACACAGTTTCTCGCAGCAAGTTCTTACTGCGCCGCACGTATTTTCATTCATCAATGACACTGCGGCCACGTAGACTCCCGAGAATTTTCCACACAGAAATACCGCATATATAGTTTCCGGCCTTTCACAATCTGTCACCCACTTCTCGGTCCTCAATTTACTGCACTGAATGTCTCTAGCTCGAAGATTCATTGTACTTGCACTGCGGACTGCTACTCATCAAATCAGCCCCTCAATTCACACCCCTGCAACTGTCTCTCTTTTTCTACGGTTGCTCGAGCACTCTCCGGACTGTGATCCCAAATTCACTCTGCATTTACTGTCTTGACTTCAGTCGTTCAATCAATTCGTGTTTTGCAAGCCTGAAAAGAAGGTGCTATTCTCGTACTGAACCACTGGTTCGGCATTCGTTGCGCATTGCTGGCTCACTTCCGTTTCTTCACAAGCATGACCAGTTGCCCACAGATTAAAGGTTCAAGAGCCGGGTTCAATATTTCTACTTCATTGGGAGCAAACACCCTGTATGTTCTATCTCTGTTTAGCAGCTCTCTGACTCGGCCCTGATCTCTGACATGGATCCTGGTCGAATGCTGGATGTCCTTCGGACTCCGCCCTGGTCTGTGTCGTTCCACGCAAGAGGCAATTCCGGGGGCATTCAACGTAAACCGCAATGATTTGTTCTCATCCTTCATCCTTCACGATCATGAGTACCTCGTTATCAATGCTATTTCACGTTGGTCTCGCGACTATCTTTCATTCTGCTTCGACGGCGCATGCTTTGTCACCCATCTCATGATTTAGAAGTTAAAAGACATACTGTATGATAGATATTCTATACCGTTGAATATAATTATTGTCCACATTTACCGGAGCGAAGCGAAGGTCCATCTTGTCCAACTTTGACGTTGGCGCTAATGACAGATGGCAACAAAGGTTGCCGCGGCGAACATCGGCATGTCGGCACCTGGCTTCTGGGACACAATCCAACGACAAGCGAACAAAAATATGGACCCAAATCTTCATTTACATCTTGCCCCACACAGGCCCAATTTTCACGCCGCGAAAGACTGGCTCAAAGAGTGAAGTGTTGGAGTTATGAGTTATGTGCGCGCACTGCCTCTGTGGCGTACTTTGTTACCAGGTCCCCGCTGTTCATTCCTGTGCCCGTACCTGTACCTGACAGATTTAATTTGTACCTTAATTACAGCAAAGTAATATATATTTAGTGTAGATAGTGAAGAATTCCCCGCGCGTTTGCAACGGGTTCACTGCTAATATGGGATTGCTCTATTGATTCCAACATGAAGAAGCAACACTTCATTCCACGTTTTTTCAATGGTGTCCGCCCGCTGTGACTGTATTAATTCGAAGAAGGGAATGGGAGGCCGCGAAACGGCCGACCAGTCCCTTGTGATAACATAAAGATTCAACGTGGTGTGGCGTCCGGTGTTAGATGACAGGGAAGATTCGTTTGGACAGTTTGAATGCGTTTTTATCACTATCACACGGCCGCGTCCCCTTAGCACTGCTGCGTCAGTAGTAAGTACCGCGGCAGTGCGCGGCAGTACCGCATCAACTCCCTGCACTGCCGCATCAATGCCTCTCGGTGTTGCAGCACCCTACCTTGAATACATGTCAAATAATAGGGGTGGGGATGTGCAATATCCTTTGAAGGCCGGTGTGAATTATACCTAGTGAAATGACTTGCTGAACTGCATGTCGGTGCCGCGGTAGGTTGGTCAGAGCCACCGGCATTGTAGCAGAATTCTCTTTGGATTCCTCCACAAATCCGTGGGTGCGTGTATTTAATCAAAAAATTCGATGCCAGGCCATTGTCTTTGGTGACCAATCCATGGTATGAATGACAGGTTTTCAGGATGTTCTTCACCGTGAAAGGCTGAAAGCTCGCAGTGCAAAATTGAGGGCTTTGAAGGATTGTCGGCACCCTGATGTGCACTTCTCTTCAAAATTTCAGACACTCGCTGCCATCTCGTCAGTGTATCACATCATGCTCCACACTGCAAGAGCACTTTGAAGTGGACTGCAGCACAGTTTGTTACTAATTGATTCACTTCCCCATCAAATGACCACCAATCGATCCAATCCACGGAGTGGATGGGCCATTTATATGTGGATGGAAGTGGTAAGCAACAGAACATGTTGCAATGATCCTCAGGAGCATAGTTGAGGATGCCGTGATGTACCATGAAGTGCTCTAAAGCTTTACCGCCGCAGGGCAAGTGCGCTCCTCCCTCACCTGAATATTCCCAAGGACTTCTCCTGCCCTTCTACACCGCCAATCGTGATCGATATTTCTCAAATGTTTGCTTGAAATGTTGCGAAAATGTCAAGTCAGACATCTACCAAAGATCATGGAAACATTTCTAGAATATTTATGGTTGAACATTTGAGGAACATCTTGAGAAGATCCTCAAAATGTTGGGATGTATGTAATTTAATAGTGCCAATGTTGGCACATTTTGGAGTTCAAAAATCAGGGCTTTGCGAGGGGAACATTACTACATTACTGAGCATACTTGTTATCACGTAAAGTGACCGGAAATGGATGCATCTTCAAAATACCGAGTCTTTGTGAACTATTCTTCATGGTAGATGTATAATCTCCCATCCCTCGAGAAGGTCTAAGGACAAATCGGAGTTATCCCAGCTTGTTTACAGCGGCAATTTGATGTTTGTTGCAGTTTCTGATGATAAGGCCAAATTCTGACATTCTTGAATTTGTTCATTTAACCGCCCAGGTTGCATCTAAAATATCAACACTGCCTGGGCGTTTTTTAATATGCTACTACTTCCTCTCGCAGCCACCAAATCACAAAGAACCACCTACTGGCAGCCGCTAGAGCGAAAATACGATGATTTCTGATCATATTCGGGCACAAGCTAATAGAGGGCGACCAGCTTTTTTTCTGTTTCGCGCCAAAATAAACCTGAGATGGGCTGGACTTTCGTCGCTAGATCGAATAGGTGCCGGACCTACAAGGCGTACATCCTTCTGGGCCATAATTGCGGAGTGCCGGCTTTTTCTGTACGCCTGAGCTAATGCTGAATAAGGTAGTTCTGGACACCTCGAGCGCTTTGTACATCTAAGTCGAGGAGGAATACAATAGGCCCGCAAACGGGTTCCATTCCCTGCGTCCGAAAAATCAATTTACGTTTTTCTTTTCTTTGGCGCAAGCGCAAATGGCTGAGCTGAATTTCCGTCGCTGCATCACGGAGTTCTGGATACACAAAAGAGCTCGGGCGTGGTGTTGGACACCTCGGACATTCTGTGTTGACGACGAGACGAGTGCGATATGCCCGCAGACGGGGTTCGATTCCCCGCGTCCGAATAAACCAAGCGGTCGACTTTTTATTTTATTTTCCGCGCCCGCGCAAATACATCTGAGCTGGATTTTCACGACATAGTTCTGAGATTGCAGAATTACTCGGGTGCGGTGTCGGGCACCGCGGGCGTTCTGTGAAGAGTGAAGAACACAATGGGCCCGAGAACGGGATTCGATTCCCCGCGTCCGAATACGTGGGCAATCAGAGTGGTTTTTTCCTGGACCTGAGCTGAATCACGGATTTCGGAACCTACCAAATAACTCGGGCGTGGTGTTGGATACCGCGGGAGTTGTATGAAGCCAAAGCCACACAATAGGCCCGTACACGGGGTTCGATTCCCCGCGTCCGAATAACCAATTTACGATTGCGCCCTTTGCTTTTCTTTTGCCGCAAGCACAGTAGCTGAGCTGGATTTTCGCGCTGGATTGCAGAGTTCTGGAGGCACAGAATAACTCGGGCGTTCTGTGGGATAGATCGTGAACGTAATACGCCCGCAGACGGGGTTCGATTCTCCGCGTTCGATTACTGTACTATTTCATTCAATTCTCCAGCGCTGTGACCTGTGACAGGGAGATTCGAACTTTGAAGTTCGAAGATGGGCCGCGGAACGTGTGACACCGATTTTTTTTTCGTAAATCGCCTGGGAAGTAGCAAGACATCTGAGAATCCCTCAGAAATGGTCAACGTGGTTGTTCGTCGTAGAAAACATTATAAAGAATCCGCGTAGGCGATGTGCCAAGAGAATCGCACCAAAAGAGGTAAACACGGTCGATCAGATTACATAAGCTCAATCTATTTTTTGTGTCGTCGCCGTCGCTGCAATGGGTGGCCTTCCCGATGTCCTCAGGGTCCCAGATGGACCGGAAAAGCTTTCGCTACCTCCCACCAATCTTCCTGTATCCAATCTCATCAAGTTCCAGCTGCCACCACAGCATAAATCCACTGTTTTTGCCGACCCCACCGATTACCTCCTCGACTTGGGACCGACCATTACCACCTTCGACGTACTGGAAATCCCGGTCCCCCCTTCGGTCGTTTTCAAGGCCCTTGGCCGTGCAATCCTGCTTGACCCCGAAATCAAGTCAATCGCTCTTGTCCATTCACCGCTGCACCGTGACAAAGGCGGCGTTATCCACTCTGGCTGGCGACAATCTGGTCGTCAATGGAGCGTGTACGCGAGGCCCGAACTCTGTGGCGTACCACGGTAAAGCGGGTGGACACAATGCTGGAGAAATTGACACTCCTCGCAGATGCGGCTGGGCGTGCCAAGACCGCGTTAGAGGCTCTCGAAAAGCTTCCTTGGGAAGGCACCATCCAAGGATTCAGAGGAGGACCTTCCATCGACAATCTTGCGTGCTGGTTCACGACCAAATGGTTGAATACCGACCACGAGGACCAGATGCTTGAGCTCCTCGCAGCTGATCTGGGGCTCAGTGATGGGAGTACGAGCACCGTCGAATCAACTTACTTTGTGCGCGCACTTGCTCAGGCGTATTCTGACCCCGAGGAGTACCGTACTCGGGGCCAGTTTCGATGGCTTCGACGGGTCGGGACAGCATTCGCAACGAAGAGCCGCGACCGCCTCGGCTCAATCGCAAACATTGACGAGAACCATTGGGTTGCCCTCGCGATCGACTGCAAAAAAAAAATCATTGGCTACGGGGATGGACTCGGCGGCAAGGTTCCTGCGGACCTGCGCAAGCATCTCGACTGGTGGCTCTTTGAGCACCTCGGGGTCAAATTTAAATGGACGGACATACCAACCGCGAAACAAACCGATCCCCATTCATGCGGCATCCTTGCTTATTTCGCCCTTGCATCCTGGTTTGACAGTGTGCGCTTCCCGCTTCCCAAATCCACAGCGGCGTTGTCCATGGCAGACGAGCGTATTAAAATGTTTCTGCGCGTTGTCAAGCAGCACGAGAACAAGGTGAGTCGATGACTCACTATTGCGAACACCGGTCTGATTCCTCTAGGCGGGAAACTTTAGAAGCGACGCGCGGGATTACGAGTTTACCTTTGCACACTCACTCGGGCTTATGCAGCCAGTCGATGACGACATGAGCGACGACGAGCCCGAACGCCCAGCATCGGACTCGGACGACTCGGCATCCGAGTACAACACAGATTCCGCTGCCGATGAAGACTCTGACACCGACTCCAATGCACCCTCATCGCGGCCAGTCACTCCGCTTTCCCCCACACTGTTGTCGCAGTCCGCCTCGTCACCTTCCCCTAGTGGTAGCCATGGAGACCGCCAGTCGACACCCACAATCTCATCGCGGCCGGTCACTCCATCCTTGCCCACAGCGGCATTCCAGCCTGCCTCACTGGCTTTGCCCACGCCGAGCAGTAGCCATGGAGATCAGCCCTCGACCCCAACTGGCTTGAAGCGCACCCACACTGAGCGAGCATCTGACACGCCGCACACGAGCCCAGCGAAGAAGAAGCTGAAAGAGAAGCTTAAGAGTGCCACAAGACAAGCGATGGACTTCTTCAATCACGGCTCACCTTCGAAAACACCTGCACTCTTTCGAATGCCGGGGTGGTCCAAGCCAAAGATCTTGACGGAGGAAGAAAAGCAGGATGTTTTTGCAGTGGATTTTGAGGAAGGGCACATCAAAGCGGAGGCGAGGGCGAAACGAGAGCGGCAGGAAAAGGCGGACAGAGAGGCGAGGCGCAAAGAAGGCCAAAATGAACGACAGCGCCGTTCCCGCGCGAAGAAGCGAGCCGCTCGGGAAGCAGAAAATCATTCTGGTGCTAGGCGACTCTCTGGGGACTACAAGAGTGGGAAATAACTTTGGTATCTCTCGGACTATGGCGTCGACTATGAAATGCCGTTTGGCACATATCCTTGATACCCTGGCACCCCAAGGAGGCTGACCACATTACATCAATTATTTTCTCCAACAGACTACACCTTGTCGATCTTATCACGTATTGCTGTGGACTGCTGAAATCATAGGCATTGTCAAGTCCTTTGTTGAACGAAATATTCCGAGTTTCAACACTGACGCTGAGAGGAGCGGATCAGATGCCTCGCTCTTTTTTTCGTTCTGCCACGCACAGGCACCGCAACCAAGCTCACCATCGACGACGTCCGTCCAACAGGAAACACAGGCGGCAAGCTGCCGCCCGTTTTCATATCATAAAATCCATATGACGTGATCCACTGGGGGTGTAAAAGCCCCTGGATTCCACGGTTCAAAGTCAGGACGATTTGGCCTAGAATACAACCACAAATACATGTGTACACTCCGAGACGACTTCTTGGCGGCCTGGGTGTGAGACCGCGAAGGATGTGGATTTTCCTTCGAAGATGAATTAGTTCTTTTGTATTGCGCCATGAGATTGGTGAGGGGGAATACACGCCGCAGCTCGCCTTATAATCGGGTTTGGGCTGCTAAGCGGTGGGTGGAGTGGTTACTAACTCGTTGGAGTAGCTCCACCGACCCGCAGCCGTCGGTTCGCTCTGCGGCCCTCCAAGCAGCAAGGAGGTCTTGAAGATGCAGATTGGTCCAGAGATGCTGTGGACTTTGAAAGTCGAGACCTTTGCGTGCTGATATTGGCGGGCGGCGAGGGACGTGTGCACTGTGGTGGTTTGAGACAAGGCAAGTGACCGGTGATGTCACATCGCCAAGCATTGCGTCATCCCTCACCACCCCGTGATTTCCTGGTGTCAACTCGTTACTCGGCGCGTTCTCCAAGTTGACACCGAACTCAATCTCCCCGCTGCATAACATGGTCTATTGTACCTGCTGCAAGCAAGACATTTCTGCCAAAGCTCACCGAAGTCATCTCCAAGGAGGAGGGAAGCAGCGAACGAAAATCCATCGAGAAGCTGTCAATCTCACCTCACGCATCTTCGACAAGTTCAGGAAACGGAAGAGAAGGGAAGAGAACATCAACGGAGACGACACTAGTTCTGTTCCAGGCCAGAAATCGGCTCGCTGTGGTATGCAACTTCGATGTTCAATCATTCTTGGCGTAACATTGTATTCGTAGACATCGCCGATTCCCCCTCGCATCCGGACCAAGACACCGGAAAACAATCGTTTGATGTACCTGATATGGATGCCGATGTTCTACCCATTGGTGGAGATGGGGATCCGCGACCGGCTCCCATGACTCTCCCAACAACTCGTCCCCGCATCGCGCCTGCAGACAGTGATGCCGAATCCGAAGCGGAGCACCCCGAGGGCCCTCCCCTTCTCATGGACGACGACGGCACCGAGGACTTAGACCCAGAACTGGACGAGCAGCTTCTTACTCAGCATAATCTCACTCCGGCTGAATTATTGGAGGGAGAATTGGTTTCAGAAGAAATGCAGCGCCGTGGGTGTCAATCAACTGCAGTTCAATCTCATCTCATGAACCGAATAGAATATCACTTATCCGATAGAGCCATGAACGCTATTCGGGCTCATAATTTCAAAGTCAACGTCGATCTCGGCTCGCGAGCATATGCCAAGATGCGGCGCGCATTCCCCAAGCTTTATGATTTGCCTTCCCTTTCCCATCTCCAGTCCGAAATCAATTTCATCTTTGGGCTGAAGCCTGAGCGGTATGACTGCTGTAAAGACTCATGCTGTTGCTTTATCGGGGTCTACGCCGACCTGGATAAATGCCCGTATTGCGAGCAGCCCCGGTACGACTCTCGAGGTCGCCCACGTGCCACCTACCTCTATCTTCCCCTCATCCCCCGGCTTCAAGCGCTCTTCGCTGATAAACGGATGTGTGAGGAGCTGCTGTATCGTGCGCGCTTCACCTCCAAGTCCGGGAAAATTTCCGATATATTTGATTCGCTCCATTATCGTCGGTTACGGGGCCGCCATGTCCGCGTTGAAGAGGAGATCCTTTCCCACCTCTTTTTCGACCAGGATACCGATATCGCAATGGGCTTGAGCACCGATGGTGTTTGTCCATTCAAAAATCGAAAGTCAACATGCTGGCCACTGCTCGGGGTTTTATATAACCTCAAACCCGAACTACGCTTCCTCCTCGAGCACGTTATCTGTTTCGGTGTCATCCCTGGGCCATGCGAGCCAAAAGACCTCGACTCCTTCCTCATTCCCCTTCGTGATGAGTTCTGGAGGCTTGCACGCGGTGTAGCCACATATAGCGCGCTCACCGACTGTATGTTCTTGCTCCGCGCCTTCCTTATTCGTGTTTTTGGCGACATACCGGCGATGGCGAAGCTCATGCGCATGAAGGGCGCAAACGGACTCCACCCTTGCCGTGCATGCAAAATTCGTGGCATTCGCGATGTAGGCAGTGGTAAAAAAACCAACTATGTCCCTTTGCATCGCCCGGACGGAGAATCACTTGATCCGTTCAGTTTGCCTCTTCGCACACATGACGAATTCATTGACAATGCTGTCGCGGTTGATACTGCGCCATCCGACGCAGAGGCCGAGCGCCGTGCGAAAGCAACGGGCATCGATGGTCTTCCCATTCTCGCCACTCTATCCAGTCTCTCCTTCCCCGACTCCTTTGGCCATGACTTGATGCACTTGATTCCGGAGAATATCATCAAAAATCTCCTCACGCTCTGGACAGGTGACTTCAAAGGCCTCGACGAGGGAGTTGGCGAGTACAAGCTGCCGCCTGCAATTGTTACTCAGGTTGGTGATGCCTGTGTCGCTGCTGGCGATACAACTCCCGCTGCCTTCGGGGCACGTGTCCCAAATTTGGCGACCC
This sequence comes from Mycena olivaceomarginata, assembly GCA_029378375.1. NCBI lineage: Eukaryota > Fungi > Basidiomycota > Agaricomycetes > Agaricales > Mycenaceae > Mycena > Mycena olivaceomarginata. The sequence continues at coordinate 18,323 of JARKIC010002895.1, forward strand.
AGCGGCACTACTTTACGGCAGAATCTTACACATTGTTTACAACCCTCCTTGGCCCCATCGTTCTCCGCGATCGCTTTGCGAAACCCAAGTACTACAAACACTTCATCGAGCTGGTCAGCATATTCAATAGTCTGTTAGTTACCGCGCCTTGATTACCGTTACTCGACCTTATTATGTAAGCTTTCCGTTTTGGGATCTAATTGATGACGCGCGAGACTTCAAAGGACGCGTTTTGAACCACGGAGACGCGTAAAATTTGGTGCAAAGCACTCTCAGGTACATAAAACTTTGTTACTTGAAGAAATAACCCTCAATGCTCTCTTCTCTGTCTGTCCGAGTTGGAGCATCAACCCATCAAATAATGCCGAGCATACACATCTTCAGTGTTGACGGCTCTTATAAAGTATCTCTCTGGTGCGGTGGAATCAATTCAAATCAAAGATAATAAAAGTGGCATAATATGGCCGGAACCTACAAGAAACGCGTCAAGAGCGCGAACAGACACGTCCTGGGCAAAGCACGTGATTTCCCAAAACGGAACGCTTACGTAATAACCCTCAGCAACGGTAATCAAGGCGCGGTAACTAACAGACTTCAGAACGAGGTTGCGAGTGGGAAGTCAGTGCAAGAGACTACATATTCAATGACTGCCTCGCTTTATCCATTGATCACGGCTACGTTGACAACGAGCTACGCTCACGGATTTACAAGTGGGTCCAAGACTTCGAGAAGTGAGTCAACGTTCTTTCATCAATTCAACTGTGTCTAATCTATGCACAAAGATACTACTACCAATATGACCCTGAACGCCTCTCGGTATGCACCCTGACCCTCCACGCCATGCTCCACATCCCCGACGACATTCTCAATGCGGGCCCGATGTGGTGCTACTGGAATTATGTAACAGAGCGCTTCGTCGGGTTTCTCGTGCGCTCGAGTAAGAGCCGAAAAAATCCTTATGCCAGTTTCGCTCGGCGTCTTCGTGAAATTGCGCAAAATAATCTCATCAAGGTCAAATACCAGCTTCATCATGAACTTGATCTATCAGATTGTCATGAAGAGGAGAGCCGCGGCCACACTATTGCATCGTGTATGTCTTCTTTTGTTTCCATCTGGCCTGAGCTTAATGTTCTTGTTCCAGATCCTGACATTTGTGTTCTTCGCCCACATGCCTGCGGTCCACTCGCACCCCCAGTTTTGAAGGCCATCAAGAATTACCTGCTGCGCAATTTTGAAGTCTCGGAACACGAAGTAAGTGGGTGCATTCCCGGCGAAGTCTCACACTGGGGTAAGATATCTTTCACTGGTGGCGGTGATAAAATCCATGCAGCAGAGCTGGTCATGTATTCGGAGAAGAACATGACACGCGATGCATCTTTTATGGAGGTTCGTCCGTGTATTTTCATTTGTATCCAAAGCTTATGATTCCAGTATTCACATTCTGTGGATGTGAACCGCAATCACCGTCACAAACCCGTCCACCTCCAACGACAAGTGGCTTACGGTCAACTCCTACGCGTCATTGCAGCTCAGGGAACACCTTCGAAGTGCCGTAAGGGACCTCTTAGGTGGGTTATCCTGTATTAGTAGAAACTACCTAACAGGCCCCCTCCTTCGTCTTGGCACGTCATTACGGCAGCTTCTCTACTAAACCAAATCAGGCAACACTGACGCCTCCTTGTACCACCACCGTCGTCGAGCACGATCACGATTTCCCTCATCCATTCCATCAAAAAATGAGCTTCCAATTGATATTCCTGTGGCCTCAACACTGTGAAGCACTACATCCGACTCCGCCGTATCCTCCACCACCCTCGCTTCGTTTTTTTGCTCTTTGCGCACGCTTTATCCAGGCCAGCTCTGCACCCCGTTATACCGCGTTATGAGACATGGTCAGTAAACCCAACTCTAGCTCCACCGCGCTGCGTACGCCCCAGCGCATGCGCACGCGCTCGTTTCGATCCACCGTCCTCACGCATGCCCGTGCTTGCGCTTCACCCGCATCCCGGGCTTCGCACCCACACACGCCCGCACCCTTCCCTTCGCACCTGCATCGCACCTGTGCTCGCCGCACCCCGCGCACTTCGCCCGCATCGCGGGCTTCGCACCCACATGCGCGTGCGCTGTTCCCTTCGCACACGCACCACACCTGTGCCCGCGCCCCGCGCATACTAGTAGTACAGACATTCCTGCCGGACAACAAAACTGAAGCCTCCACCACCCTCACCATGCCCGCCACCTTCGTGCCCCACCAGCACCATGTCTCAGTTCATTCAGCGCAAATTCGCGTTATCTTCAAGGCAGTCGCGCAGTCGCAGCTATGGCCGAATGGCACAGAACATTGGACATGGAACGTATGTACATGTTCCACCATCACCAGCACCTTCGCGCTTCACCACCTTTGGTATCCCTGCATGCGCTTCTCACCCCGCTGCGAACACGGGGTTCGGCGGCGCGTACGACGATGCTGTACGCCTGGGCCTGCGTCACTGGGCTCTACATCAACAAACAGGTCCAGCAGAAGGTCAGTTAGACTGCTGCATTCAGGTTACAATGGTGAATCATTCGTTATCTGCGCAGCATGCGCTGCGGCGATCGCAAACTCAAGAAGCTCCTCCCCCGCAAGGACTACGTTGTGCGCATGCCCGCCGCCGCCGAAACCCTCGACTTCGACATCGCGCTCGTCACGCGCTTAAACGCGCTTGCCGAGTTTGGCTTTGACACCACGATTGCGTGGTGCAAGGCGCTATTGATGCAGGTGCCGACGTCGAGGATGTCGAGCTCCGAGGTTTTTGGATGCGAGAGGACGCCGAACGTGCAGTGTGCGAGCTGGCGTCAGCGCCCAGGCTCCTAAAACTCGGCTTAACACCGACCTGCACGCTGTATTCGGCTCATTGGTGAGCACGGTCCTTCTGTCTCACGCTGTTCACTCTTATCATGAGTCGGCAGTAGCTTCAATCCCAGGGTACGCACTGCATGCGCTGCACGAGTACGCATGTGCACGCTTTGCCGCCATCCTTCCCCACCCACGCTTCGTGCTCGACATGGACCAGAGCGCAAGCGCGGACGCGAGCGAGAGCGACGGAGGCGACAGCACGTAAGTCGCATTCCTTACCTTTCTTCCCTTCCCATTCAAATAGCACGTACTGATTGCTCGTTGGTTTTTTATGGGTAGATCTGCGAGCACCGTCTTGGGCTCCTTCCCGCTCTTCAGCGGTGGCGGCGGGGGTGGGGACCTGCAAGGATTAGGAGCTGCAAGGGTGAAAGGAGATTGAGCACAGGAAATCATATTATGCCGATTTGAATCACCATGTTACCATTGTTCGAGGGTCCTGCGAAACATTGAAACAATGATCTGAAGCTACAGCTACGCCTTCAATGCTCAACGGAAGATGCAAAGGAGCTGACTGATATTGGTGCCTTCGGTATTTTATGCGCATGTGCGGCAGTTGCATGCGGACATTGAGTATACATATCCTATTGAGAAAAAGACGGGAGGGGCACAACAGGGAGTTAGAGCATGGTTTACAATGTTACTGAAGTGTTTCAGAACGTTTTTGGTGCGGCAAGCAATTCCTTTTGGGCAGCGCATGAAAGATAGCACAGTTCAACCTACAAACCTAATTAGAACTTGAGCGTCTTTCGGTCAATTTTGTGCACGTACTTTCAAACATGGGAAATAAATGCAAAATAAATCTGGTTGGTTGGGGGCATACTAGTAGAGGTTAAAATGACATTAAAACCTATGTATTGAGTACTAGGGTCAAGCAGAATAAAAAGATTGCAGAATGTTCATCGTTATTCGTCACCCGATTGGTTGATCGGTTGAGGTAACTTGCGGCGGCAGGCCGGCAAGCTTACGTGAGTGACATGCATCAGCACCGTCACCTCACTCTCTGCTGCCTCCTTTGTGACGACCGCTCTGGCTAATCTTCTGGCTTAAACCGCACTGTATTCACTGCTGCTATCGCATACCGCCCTCTCGATGCTATCACTCCCGCCGCTTTACCTGCCGCATCCGCTGCCCCTGCGCAACCCCCAGCCGCTGCACCTCCCGCCCCGCTGCCCCCTTTGCCTCACTGCGGCCCCGTTTTCAATGCCGCTGCACCTACTACATCCGCTACTACATCCGCTTCCATGCCGCTGCCTTGCTACATCCGCCGCCCCGCCGCTGCACGGCTCCATCCGCCACTGCTGCCCTTGCCGCGCTGCACCCCCTCCACTCCCGCTGCACCCGCCACCCCACGGACCTGCCGCTGCCGCCGCGTCACTACCCCGCTGCACCCGCCGCTCCCGCCCCCATGTCGCCACCGCCGCTGCCTCTGCCCCCACGCCGCTGGCCCGCTGCACCCGTTGCTGCACACCCGCCGCCCTATGCCGCTGCCCCCGCTGCATCCGTCTCCCCCGCCCGCGCTCCCGTTCTGCTGTACCCGCCGCTGCTGCACCTGCATCGCATCTACCCCGCTGCACCCGCCCCCGCACTGCCTGCTGCACCCGCCGCCCTGCCTGCACCCGCCCCCGCTGCGCCGCTGCACCCGCTGCTCCCGCTACTCCCACGCAGCCCCCTACGCCGCTGTCCCGCCCCGCTGCATCCGCTGCACCTGCGTTACTGCGCCGCTGCACCCGCCCCCACTGCATTCGCCCCCGCTGCCGCCGCTGCACCCCTGCATCCGCCGCACCCGCGCCTCTGCGTCGCTGCACCCGCTGCTCCCATGCAGCCCCCCTACGCCGCTTGTCCCGCCCCGCTGCATCCGCTGCACCTGCGTTACTGCGCCGCTGCACCCGCCCCCACTGCATTCGCCCCCGCTGCGCCGCTGCACCCCTGCATCCGCCGCACCCGCGCCTCTGCGCCCGCTGCTCCCACGTAGCCCCCTACGCTGCTGTCCCATGCCGCTGTCCCACTACACCTGTCGCTCTACTGCTGCCCTGCTGCACCTGCTCCCGCTGCACCCCACCCCTACGCCACTGCCCCGCTGCCGTACGGGGATGTCTTGCGAGCATTGTTATATAAATGTTGTTTATATTTTGAATCAAATTTCATTTATACCATTTCCTAATATCCCCGGAAGAAAATGTTTTTGCAGGTGAGGAGGTGACGGAGGTGCAAAACGGCGGCGGCGACGGCGGTAACAGTGCTGATAGAGACCAACACGTGCTTTTGACAGCCTGGCGACGGCGAAGGAGGGGATCTGTTAGGTAGTTCTTACTCATACAGGCTAACCCACCTAACAGGTCCCTTACGTACATTCGAAGGTGTTCGCCCAGGTGCGTCATTGAGTTCGATGCAGATCTCCCATCAGCTTTCAATGATCGGGGTCAGTTAATTGAACAAGCCCGAACTCTGTGGATTGCGGTGGTGCGACCGGTCAAATCCTGGCGAAGAGCAAATGCCTAGGTACTCCGTACTATCAAGACAACAAATTTGAGCCGATTGAAGCCATCGACGTCGATGATATCAGTTGCTTGGTTGCGCGCATTCCCGACCATGAGCCTGGTCCGCGTCGATGGGCACTTGGCGAGCGCCATGATGCGATGGGTGCAGTGGAAGATGATGCAGAATAGAGAATTTAGTTTGATGTATTTGCGTGTAATTCAGTGCATTTGGACCTGAAAAGTTTCATGGTGGAGCACATTGAATTTCATGATGTCTAAGTCGAGCTAGAAAAGGACCTGAACCAAGTACCTGAATTTCGAAGTACCTGAAACTTATTTCAGGTCAAACTGTATTGACTCTTGGAACTCAAGGTGCGGGTCCCTGGATTCCAGGGTGTTTGACGACCCCAGTGGATATCCATACTTTGTGCAGTGCCAGCACCGATACGATCGGGTGCGCGAATCGCAATAGGAAGCTGTCAGCCTGAAGAGTGCGAGGAGGGGACAGAGCGTGTGCGTCCAGGTGCGAAGAGCACCAAAATCAAGAGGCAGGCAACGGAAGATTCCGAGATATCGACCTCTTTTGACAGCTCAGATCGGAGTGCGGTCTGATGTCGCTTAGGTTTGAGCAACGATTTGACCAAATTCTAGCTGGGCAACGTGAAAATGAGTCAATCGTAAAATTGAAATGGGAGACCCCCAATTATTATATGCTCCCAGACAACCTAGAGCATTTCCACAATATTTTGCGGACTACGAAGTACAGTTCAAGTTTAATCAAGAATTATCGGTTCGGACCGACATGCAAATTTGATCATGTCAACAAAGGCATGTCATCACTTAACTCATTTTTTTTCGCAGCGGACATCGGTCCGCAGGCGGTGGAGTCCTGGACTTCGGAGGTTGATATCCCGGCAATCTCCGTTGCCTGCCTCTTGACCAAAATAGCTGCACATTCTAGATGGGGGGTGACCTGTGGTAGGTGGTTGCCTCAGAACTGCTCCAGACCAATGTTAACATTGGTATGGGAAGGGTGGCGGGTGCGCGTTTCGTTCTCTTTGACGCGGGTAGTGATAATGTTGTGCGTGCAGAGAAAGTCTTCATCGCAACCATGTTCTACAGCAACGGCGGGGCGCTCCCGTATTGGATCAAGGAGGTGACGAAAGTCAGATACTACCTGGGTCCCGTATGTCTCCTCTTATTCCCTTCCTTTCTCTCACTCTGTGCTCTTAGGAAAATGTCTACATCTCCGTCGTCGAATCCAACTGGGCGGACAACGCCGCGGACCTGCTCACCGCCTGGGACGAGAGCATCCCATCTGAGCCCGCGAAGCCGATAGGCGAAGGAGGGGAGGGAGGGGGGTGGGCTGCGGAGGAAGAGTCGGGTGTGGGATGGGACGGTTGCAGCGGCCGGCGCCGGCGAGTATGGATACGCGGCCGGTGAGTGATTCTGGTTCCTCTTCGCTCGGGCGGGCGGGTTGTATTATATTCTATTCTGCTTCCTTCACAACGACTACCTCGTGCGTCGCGGAGGGAGCCCATGCTTGCCTTGGTTGTCTTGCGTCTGCGTTCGGCGAGAGAACCCGCCGGCGATCTTGCTTCCCTTGCGCTTCGAGCTTCGCTTGATGGACGAGCAAGCGAAAATGCTGGTTAAGCTTTCTCATGCGACAGGTCAAGATTCTCGACTCTCGAATCTCGCAAGCGTTTCTGACCCTGACCACTTCTCGCGTGCGTGCTTGACGATCGCGACTCGGTCATTTCCTCCCTCCCCCACTGCAAGCGAGCGAGCGAGCTTTTTTCCATTTCTTACTCCTAGCTCTCGGCTCGCTTCTCTTTCACGCGCATGCGAACGGGGCAAGTTATTTCTTGCTCGTTCCTTGCTTCACGTAGGAACGAACGGGAGTCGCTTGATTGATGGCTTGTGCTCTTGCTCTTCTGCTATTTGTTACCTTTTGTCGAATTCCGGTGTCTTTGGCGCGTTTTTGTTTCCATTCTTTTTTCCCCCTTCTCCTTTTTTCTTATCTTTTCCCTTGGGTCTGTGCCTTTTCCGTATGCTGGTGGACGGTAGCGTAGCGTAGCGAGCTGGCGGAAGTTTCATTCTACTCCCTTTCTATTTACTTCCTCGCCAGCCGCACTCTTGCATTCTTGGTTTGTCTTTCTTTCTCCCGCTCCACTGCCTCTTTCTTGCCTTTCCCTTCTTCGCCCTCCCTCCCTCCGCCCAGCCTCTACGACCAATGCGTCATCCGAGACCGTCTGAAGCCCTTCGCGTTCACTTTGTGGCCGTACTTTTTGGAGGACACGGGATGAGGGCGGTGATGCGTGACGAGCCTGCGGAGGTGTTTGGGTGTTGGAATGAGATTGTTGCGTTCAAGGTGAGTGGTTCTCGCTGTTCGGTAAGAGAAAAAGAAGGGGGGAGAAGAGAGTGCGAGGGTTGAGGGCGGGAGGGGAAATCAAGCACGAGCCAAGTTCGAGTTCACCTTTTTCTCTTTTAATGCGCAGCGACGGGCGTTGTCCGCGAGCTACGTGTTGATGCGGGCTGTGGCGCTGGCTTGAGTTGGGAGTGCAGTTGAGCTGCGTTTTCATACGCAACTGCGAGGTGCGGTGGAGGGTAATCTCGTCGCTTCAAGGGAGATATGGTTTTGAGCTCCTTGGTTAAATGGTTGACGGCGGCGTCGTGGGACTCGGCTCGGGCTCCAGTTGCGAGGGACTGGGTTCAGGGCGAAGCTTGTCAATGTTTTGGAATACTAACTACCATCCCAGGCCGACCCCTTCCTCCCGCCCGCCCTCCAATCAGGCAGATTCAGGCTAGCTCAGCACCGTGCCACTCGAGAGGCCATTGGTGCCGACCCCTCCGGCGTATAATGTTACCAAGGTGAGTTTTCGTCCTCTCCTTCCCCAACTTTCAAATGATGATGTCAATGTGATGATTTGGCAGGCCAACTCATTGACTTCGCCCACTGAGATGCCGGCTGTGACGTCCACCGTGCCTTTACCTAGAAAACACAACTCACTAACAAGCACAGAAACGAATAAAGGTTCCGACGAACTTGGACGGCGAGTGCTTTTCGGGCGAAAGCTTCCTCCTTCCGTATGATTGAAGAGGCAGTTTGAGATGGAGTGGATATATGCGAATCCGAGGGTATTATCGGGTGTGTCGCGTTCTTCCTTCCGTACCCTGATTCTCCTCTTCTCATTCTACCGTCGTCCGTCATTCTCCTCGTTCTTCACTTGTAACAAACTCACACTAACCTCACTTCGTTCGGTTCGTTCAGCTACGCCTGGGAATAGTACGTCTCGTTCAAATCGATCACCCGCCACTGGGCCGTCAAGTGGTACATCAAAAAAACCGAAAACGGCGACGGGGTGCATCTCGGAAAGATGATATCTGGAGACCCAGCGCCGACGGGACAGATGGGAGTGTCATCCATGGTGATTGCGAGCCGAGTGCTAGCGAGGCGACAGGCAAACATAGGCGAAATGAGGCCACCAGGGAAGAGGAATGGGATGGGGGGCATGGGGGGGTGGTAGTGTGAGGATGAGGATAATTAATTGGGTTGGGTGGGACGGCATTTACAGGTAGAATGCTCTGGACAGTATAGTGCCAATCCCTCGCGCTTGCGATGATCACAGCTTCGCTGCACGAACACAAAGTGCTCGTTCCGTAACCAGACGCGATAATCCGATCGGAACATTCGCCAGACCAGGATCATTACAATCGACTTCGAATCGGCGTGTGCTCGGTTGGTTCTCTTCAAGAATTCAACTCGCCGAGTTTCTGCACATGGAATGTTTAGGTGGTTTTAGGAATATTTCGGGCTTCATTTGTCGCAGTGTTATCTCTAACATCAATATTGCATGGTCTAACACTCGGCCTGTATCATGACTCTTCGGGGCGAATTTGGCATTCAACAAGTGCCTCTAAGGAACGGAAGCGGACAGATCAGCTACACTCGGGAAATTAAATTGGCTATATCCAGAGAACGGGGACTTCATGGAATAGCGCCTCGAGAATCAAGCGTTTCAGTTCGTGCTGCAAAATTGGGAGTTAGAAGTTCTCCTTTCAAGTTAGCGATCACTGATGTTGAACGAGGGGGGATTTGAAGTCCTTATCTCCACTCGATATTGAGTAAGAAGACAACGACATGTTGGATTCCGACTTCTGGTAAGCATTTCTGCTTGAGATATGTTTGAACAGCAGAAGTGGTGATGTGTGCGAAATACAAAGTAAAACAGAGTCAATGGTCGTTCGAATTAATTCGAAAGGAGAAACTCGTTATTTAATCATTTCAACGCAAAATTGGGATTTCTTGTGAAGATGTGTCCACAAACGGCGGACAGGGTTTTCACCTCGAAATGCACGATAAGGGGAGCGGAAGCGAACGGATCGGTTATTTTCGGCAACAGCCGGGACATCATTCACGCCCACGTGCCAACTGCTTCTGCGGCGGCGGGCAGATCCACAACTCGCGCGTTGATTTTTGTGGAAATTCCTACATGAATGAGCTAGAGATAAGTAGGCCCCGTTGTTTTTTTTGTAGCGACGGGACGCTGCCCATGAAAAAATCCCGAATGGTAGAACATGAATTGGGGAAAACGATCGGATATGATCGAACGGTCAACCACCCTCACTGTGGACGACCAAATCAGGCTCGTCGGCTGTCTTCCACTTCCACCACCCCCGCGCTCTTTTTCTTGACCCGCCTAGACCCAAACCCCGGTAAGTACTCTTAGAAATGCTCTGGCCACCCGCACACTCCGAGTCACCGGCAGGTAACCACACACCCAGACACACTCAATTATCCGGAGACACTCCAACTCTCGCCACAACATCTCCCGCTACCCCGCTGCCCCGCGGTGCACAACCCGCCCCACGCCTGCTCGGCCTCTCTTTCTTCACTCTCCTCCCATTTATCAAAGATAGTCAATGCCAGGCACAGTCAAGAAGCTAGTCGAGCTGCTCCCTCAGCGAGCGGCGGCCCGGGAGTCTGGGCAACCTGGCTCTGCAAATAATTGGTTCCTTCGCGAATACATCTCCCGCATACAATATTGTCGCCGCCCCTACCTCAAATTGCACGGGTTTCTAATAGTGCCGATAACAATAATGCTGGGAAACGCGGAAGAGAAGGATGTAGCTTTCTTTGTGCTAGAGCGCTTTGCTGCGGGCAGCCGTGTCGAAGGCTTCCGAAAGGCATTCCATTCTGTCCCCGCCAACGGTCAGGGCTTCATCTGCGAAGGCGCACACCCAAACCATGGCAACGTTGTCCCTGTGGCTGTCGTCCCACTTCCGCACCGGCTGACACCTCTGGAGTCCTGGCGGTCGTAAAAACAGTATGTGACGCGTGGGGCAAGTACAGTCTCCCCTCGGAAAGAACTGCTACTGGCTGTGCGCGACTCTGCTTGATGCGCTACACACCTTCGCGGCATCTGGCACCGGCACCCTCCAGAGTCGTCGGCAGGCACTTCATCGGGGCGCCAGGAATCACCACATCTAGCAGCATAACATAGATAGTGTCCTCTCCAGCCTCTACGCTGCCCTGCATGTAGCACTTCATCAAGAGTTGCAAGATGCCGCTCCACTGGCACCCTCCGGCGTCGTCGCATCGCACGCGGTAGTTCACGAGAGCGGTTACGTGCCACCCCGCTTGTTTGTGGTTCTCAACGCTGGATATCGGACAGCTGCTGACATTTTATCCTGTTGTAGACGTTTTTGTTGAGAGCCGAGGTCGCCCAGCTCCGAACAGAGGTCTGCATGCTAACTCTCGTACGTTGGAATATGCTCAGCATTTGTACTCCTGTAGAAAGCCAAGCTGCTCGCCGGGATGCGGGCAGCGGCGGTATGCTTGCAACCTGGGGTGTGTATTGCGTTTTCGTAGCACAGGGCGAACATCCATTGACCACCTTGAAGACTAGAGTTCACCTACCCGGGCCGTCAATCGCGGGTCTCGCAGGCGTGAGCTGGGGGGTGTGCCAACGGCCGGGTGAAGACGAAGAGGTTCGGAAACCTTACTGCCGAATATCACCTAGGTTTACCGTTTTATAGGCAGACCTCAAGGCCGAGATCCACCGCCTTCAGCACGAAGTCTGTAGCGCCTATTCCTGTGCTTCTCAAATTAAACGTACTCATATCATGCTTCAGAATGCCGTCCTCCTGTCATCATTCAGGCCGCAACACAGGCTTTGAACGATATGGTGGGTTCATTTGCTTCGTCGCTAGACCATGGGATGGCTGATATTGGTGAGGAGGGGCGGGACAGATCGAGGATGAGGAGGATGAGACCTCTGACGGGAGTACAGAAATTTAGAGGATAGGAATCAGGATGCGCCGATATTACAGATTATGTATACATCCTAGATGGTTTCGTTGGCATCCTCGGAGACTCTGGCCGGTAATGTGGCCTCCAGCTTGAGGCGAAACACCTCGTCCTGCAGAAGTGCTGTGCGCTCCCAAAGCTCGGTGTTCTCTGCTCGAAGCTGCAATGTCTGGGTTGCATCGATCTGAATTGAGACACAGAAAACTCAGCCTCGAGTAAGTGCAATCATTCAAATCCCACATACATAATCGCGGTATCCGCTCCTGATGTCTATTTTTTCCTGCATGCACTGCCGCCGAGTGTGGAACGCGTCAATGACCGCACATTTCAGATGTGAAACGTCGGTTGACAGAGCAGGTGCTTTTCGGTGGCTAGTGATGACGGCCGTCGAACAGGTTCTTCAACGCCAAAAATAGCGTTACGGGGCATCCTTTCCCGCGTGTGATCACATTGAGCCGAGAGGACCGTAAGTGTCAGCAGATCAACGATACTGGGTTCAAGTTGCCCAGCATGGTTGAGACGCTGCTTGAACGTCATTGTGTGAAGCACATCGTACCGCCAGGTGCCAACCCAGTTCCATCAAAGTCTCGCCAACGAAGGCAATGGAGAAGGTAGACCCTTCTCCGGGAGTGTCGTAGCTGGGTTCCCTGTTGGCCACCTGAATGGTGGCCGGTCCATCGAAACCTTGGAGTTTCAGCCGGACTGGGAATTGGCGAAGTTCCGGGTATTGGAGGTAGACGACGAGGAATGGATACGAGGCCGCGCCGCGGGTGCGGCAGTAGGCGACAGATAGTATTGATGTCGCTGTTATTTTTGGCGCATTCTTGATGGAGAGAGAGGAAGAACTCGAGGGTACTCTTCCAGGCCATGCACATTTCTCGGAGTGGAAAAAGAACGGATAGATCCGGGTTGTACTGCCAGCATCGGTGGCCAAATAACTGGAGACACATTTCGAGGTTTCCAGATGTGGGGGAAATGAGGGAATGATAGACGAACAGGAGGGTTATATTTCCGCGAAATAGTGATCGACTGCCGGCGTATGCACGTTTCAGTTGCATTTAAGCTCCTATCACTGCCCCGAAGAGCTTCGATGGTGGGGGGACTTGTGATGATCATCTGAAATCAACGAGAAAAATGGTCTGGCGGGATCAACAGAAACTTTGACGAAAGCGTGAGAGTGTGCGGTTCGGCTACGGGGGTGCCGAGGACGGAGATGGTCGATTTCGGGAGCCCCAATCCATCTGATCGCATTCTTTTCCGGATGTTTCCTCTTTGGCGACGACCGCCCTCCGTCGCGATATCGGCAACAGCCGGGCTGTGAGTGCATCAGGAAGAAGAGAAGAGAGGATTTCAACTTCAAGCCGGCACGCTAGTAGCTCGGACTTCTTCTCGAGGTTCGTGAAGACTGGAAGTCGAGGTCGTTGACGACATCGGAGCGAAACTTGACTTGGAAATATGTTCCCCGGTGAGGTTGATTTTGGCCATGGCGGAATAATATAGTAGGGCGCAGCTTCAAGTCCAGCGTTTAAAGTTCAGAGCAGATTCGGCGATGAAGTACTTACTGTATAAAGAACGCGATCCTTGCCAGACTGAGAGGATCCTCACAGTCCAGCAAAGTGCGCAAAGTGCGCAAAGTGCCAGAAACAGTAAAAGTTTGAATCAAGTAGCTCAGGCTGATATTGAGGCGTTTGTGGGCGGTAAATCCTGTTTCTGCACGTATATGTACCATTCGACGGCGGCGGTGGTTCGGGCAGAGCTCGGGCGATCAATGGCTATGATCAATCGCCGCCGGGAACCGGCTCGTGATTACCGGTCGAGCGCTCCTTGAAAATGCAATGCCATCCCCTTTAGCGGCTTTTGCCTTCCTTCGCGGAATAGACAAACTTTCTGGTGCTACTAGGCGACTCTCCAGGACTACAAGAGTGGGAAATAACTTTGGTATCTCTCGGACCATGGCGTCGACTACGAAACGCCGTTTGGCACATATCCTTGATACCCTGGCGACACCTGCAGAAACTGTCGGTACTCTAACACTCGGGGACATTGCCTATGACATTCCCGTCGCGCGCGAGCCCTCCAGGCTTCCCCACTCTAGATCCTAACGACTGCTAGATGTCAATGACCCTGTCAACATAGACAATCTCCATTTCATGCTTCAGAAGTATCTGCTAGGGCAGGATATTTTCCTCGTGGGCCAGCCTGGGCCGTACGCGCGTCGACTGGCTTTGACTTTTGCTAGGTAGGTTCACGTCGATATGTGCGGATACTAGCTATAACGCGACTCGCAGCATCATCAACTCGGAATACGAGTACATCGCGCTCCATAGGTAAGCATACAATTTGAGCCACGGCGCATGCCAACTCTTTATGTGTACAGAGACGTTGGAGAGACGGAATTGAAGCAGGTGTGTATGGGCAGCTTCGACGTATGATTGAGCGTGTAATAACCATTCACAGGGACGAGAAATTCGCTCCGGTGGCAATCTAGTCTACGTCGACAGCCCAGCCGTAAATGCCGTGAAGCACGGGCGTATCCTCATTCTCGAAGGCATCGAGAAGGCCGAACGGGGCATTATGCCCGTCCTCAACAATCTTTTGGAGAATCGTGAAATGTGGGTCCCCCGGGTCTCACCGCTGAGCCGAGGCTGACTGATGCGCAGGAACCTGGACGACGGCACACACATCATCCACCCGCAACCGCTTCGCCCAGCTCGCCGCCTCAACAGACGACAGCGGCAACCTCTTCATCCCAGCGCACAAGAACTTCCGCGTCGTCGCCATCGCCGCGCCTGTCCCGCCGTTCCCGGGCCACCCCCTCGACCCGCCGTTCCGCAGCCGCTTCCAGGCGCGTTTCGTAGATCCCGTCGGCGCATTCCTCGCCCTGTGCCCCTCCTCCGAGCGTACCAGAAACAGAGCTCGAATCACGCCTCCGCGAGCTGGTGCTCTCGACGCAGTATGCATCCGAGGCGCGCGACGCCCTCTCCGCCGTATCCAAGAGCGCGCTCCCGCCCTTCCCGCAGACTGCCCTTCAGAAACTGCGCGTCCTCGCAACAGCTTTCCCGCCACCGACGCAGACGCACTCTCCCCTTCTCAGCTCGGGCGCCTGATGGTGGTGCTCAATCCCGCACTCGTGTACGCGCCGATGCAGGCGTGGGCGATTCTTAGCCGCCAGACGGAAGAGACGGGGCTCGGGGCGCTGGGGAGCCCTGTCTCGCCTGACGACGAGGACGGACAGGCGCAGGCCTGCTCGCTACAGTCTCGCAAGCATCGCACGCGTAACGCCCACCAGCGCTACGCCGTCTTTCACGCACCCATCCGGATCCCTCCCGGACGTGTCGCTCGCCGTCCCCGCTGGCCCTGCACCGCTGCGACCGTTTCTCCTTTCTCCTCCTCCTCCTCCTCCTCTCCTTCAGCGCAGATATCAGTGTACTCTTCGCCGCCATTCACCCCCTCGCCGCGCTTCGTCGGTCCTGCTCACGGTGTTGGTGCAGGCACACACTCTGGGCTTGGGACGTGTCGCTTGTGCCGCCTGCTGCGCCCGCGACTGCCAGCAGCAGCACCAGCACGCTCGTGCGGGTGTTTCGGGGAGATTCTCGGGTACACTGGGGGCAAACGCGGAAAGCGGTGCACATGTACAAAGAACTCGGGCGGGCGGGAGCTGTTCATGCGCCGCCGCATTCTAGATGGCGGGGGGCGACTGCATGGGAGCCTAGGTATGCGCGCGCCTTCGCAGTTATGCTACTTGAGGCGAGCGGAGTATTGACTTGTTTCAATTTTGTGGTGTAGCGCGATCGTCGAGGCGGCGTGGGCGGGGAAGCTCGTGCACCTCTCGGGGCTGGACGTTATCGGGCCGACGGCGGTTTGCGCTCGCGCGGTTGGTTGCAGGATCGCGAGACGGAGCTGTGGGCCGGGAAGCGTATCGTCGGCGAGGCTACTCCCAACCGAGGTCTGTCCCCTTTTTCTTCTGTTTTCCTTCACCTCTCCTCACCCCACACCGACACTGATGCCCTCGTTCTCGTTTCGCAGATCGACTCCGGCGCGAGCCACCCTCTCCCTCGCGCACCCCTCCTTCCGCCTCATCGCGACCGCATCCAAATCCCTCCCGCTCAAGGACTGGCTCTCCGCCGAGCACGCGAACAATGTTCTTCCCAGTGCCCGCGCAGCCTATGGGGCGCGTGGAGGAAGAAGCAATACTTCTTTGCCACCGGGTGCGCCCCGCGCGCCGTGAAGCGGATGCTTGCGTTCGCGGAGCGCTACCGGCGAGCATGTCCGAGGACAGCGTGCAGAAGAACCGCAAGCTCGGGGACGCGGTCGCTCGTGCGCGTTGCGCGCCGGATGGCCGTTGTCGATGGTGGGGGGGTGGTGGACGAGGGCGATTTACGACGCGGTGCTGAGCCGCACGCTCCTGCTCGAGTTCCTTCCAGCCGTGGAGCGCATGAACGTGAGAGCAGCTTTTCGACGAGGCGGGCATCTTTGCGCGGTCACACCCGCGGTGGTGTGCCATTGCTCAAATCCTTTTGTTCCTCGCATCTCATTTGATTCTCATTGTAGCACAATCCCAGCCCTTTCGTGCAGGGGGACGCGCTCGTCTTCCCGGGCCCGAGCACGAGCGGCGGCCCGTCGTACCGCAAACGCGCGTCCCGCTCTTCAACGTCGCGGAAGACACGCTTGGCGTCAAGTCCCATGTCCCTTACATGGACCATTTCTACGATAACAGCCTCCAGACGGAGTTGATGCGGGGATCTAGCGGTAGATTCAGAGTTGCTGGGCGAGCATGTCGTTCTTCTCGGGAATCAGGTCTGTGTGTTTCTGTCTTCACTCAATGTAGACTGATGGCGACACTTAGGGAGTAGGAAAGAATAAGATCGTGGATCGGTAAGTCTAGTCCGCGTTCGTTCGTTGGTTAGGGTTAACCCAAACATTGCCCAGTCTTTGCCAGGTATGTCTCCTCCCTCACCACAGGTCGCAATCTAATGCCAATTTACTAGCTCCTCGGCCGCCCGCGCGAATATATTCAGTTACATCGCGATACCACCGTCAACCAGCTCATGTTTACCACCTCGCTCGAGAACGGGGTGATCAAGTACACCGACTCGCCGCTCCTGCGCGCGATTGCGTTCGGGCGGGTGATCATCATCGACGAAGCGGACAAGGCACCCGAGCACGTCGTCGCGATCTTCCGCAGCCTCGCGGGGCAGAGCGAGCTCAGCCTTTCCGACGGACGACGCGTTCGTGCCACAAAGGAGCGCCCGTCCGACATCGCCGTGCACCCGAACTTCCGGCTTGTGCTGCTCGCGAATCGTCCTGGATACCGTGCGCTCCCCCCTTGCCCGTTGGTTCTGTGCTAATTTTGCTTGGCTGGGCAGCGTTCCTGGGAAACCACTTCCTGCAGGTTCTCGGGGAGACCTTTAGTGCACACTCGGTGACGAACCCGGACCAGGAGTCGGAACGCACACTGCTCGCTCAGTTGGCACCGGAGATCAACGAGGACCTCATCCTGCGCCTTGTCGGTGCCTTCCACGACCTGCGCAAGGGGTACGACGCCGGGACGCTCAACTACCCGTATTCCCTCCGAGGTATGTCGCCCTCTCTCATTGGGATCTGTGGTACTGCGCGCACGTAGAGTTGATCAATCTGGTGAAGCACCTGCAGGCGTACCCCGGCGACTCCCTCGGTGATGCACTGCGGAACGTCTTCGACTTTGATGTGTACAAGCCCGAGACCATCGAGCAACTGGCGGCCATCCTCGCGCATCATGGGTACGTGTATCGATGTCGGCTGCCATCTTCCTGTTTGCTTAGTCGCCCAAAGACTAGCGAGTCATGCTCCGCACCTGGGCCTCGCGGCGGCACGGGAGGCGGCAAAGAAGAAGATCCAGGACGCGAAATTCGAGCCCAAAAATACGGAGCTCGGAGAGCCAAAGAAGGGGATCATGACGACAAGGAGCATTCGGGGGAACAAGTGGGCCGGTGGGGTGTGTTTCCGTGCCTTCGAGACCAAGTAGAAGTGCGCTCATTTGGATTCCAGACTGGAGGCCGAGACACCGCGGGTTTGGGCGGGCGCGGGGGTTACAAGCGCCTGTACAAGGGCGGGAATATAAAGCAGGTTGGTGGTGTCGCGTCTGTTCCTTCTCCGGCTCATGAAGTGCGCAGGTTTCAGACGAGCTGAAGCAGCAGGTCCCCGACCATGTGCGAGAGAAGGCACGCGAGATGGCGCGGCAAGAGCTCCAACGCCGATTAGAGGAATTGGACATGAGCGTGTCCCAGGCGGCAGGCTACGGGGAGCTATTGAACGCGACAGAGGCGCATATGGTATCCCTATATGATTTGCTGGAACGTGCGTTGCAGATCTTCCTCTCGGACATGATCTCATCCTCCACTGCTTGTAGACCTGGCGGCCAAGGAGGAGGAGCGGGTGTGGGTCAAGCGGCAAACGGACGGAGAGCTGGACGACAGTCGGCTTACGGAGGGGCTTACGGGCGAAGCGACTGTTTACAAGCGACGAGGGATGGAGAAACCTGAGCTGGGGCGGCCGCAGATCAAGTTTGTCACCTTACTTTCTATTCAGGCTACATGCTCATACCGCACTAGGCCGAAACGTATTCGATTCGTATTTGATCTCAGCGCATCTATGCAAGTTCTTCCCCTTGTCTTCCGTTTGAGCCTTCATGCCGCCTCTCGACTAGGTACCGTTTCCAGTATGACGGTCGTCTACAGAGAAGTATGGAAACAGGTGCATTTCATGTCTTGCGGTCCTCGCGCATCTGGTGCTGATTTACACCTAGCTGTCATGCTGATGGAGACATTCGACCGTCTGTCACGCAAGGAGAAGTACGCGTGGGACGTGAGTATCCTGTTTCTTTGCCGTTTTCTCCACCATAACTCATGCGAATCAGATGTATGCCCATGTAAGTAATTGTATACTGTCTCTTACACTGGAGCTCACACGCAGTCTGGGGATGGGGCCGACATCTCACTGGTCGATGCGCTCAAGCCGCCGGCTGATATGAAGGATCGGTGTGTTTCCTCGCCCTTCTTCCGCGATGATTCTAATCGTCTTCTAGGTGGAAAGTTGTCGAGAAGATGTCGATGATTCCACAATACGCCTTCGCGGGCGATTATACAGGTAGACGTTTTCTTTTCCGCTAACTTCCTCTCACATCCATTTCAGTCGAAGCTATCGAGAAGGGCGTGAAAGATGTCGGGGCCTTTGATGCAGGTATGTTACACCCTTCTCCCCAATGCACGCATTCATTCCGTCTCAGATGATTGGTTTGTTATCGCGATTACAGTAAGACAAAATGCCCAGTCCTAATACGAGTCGTCTCATTTCTACTCAAAGGACGCGAACTTTGGGAGGTATCTCATCAAGCCGGAGGATATCAGCCGCGCGATGAGGCCGACCCGAAAGTGCACACGGCGCTTATCTGTATCGGCGAGGGCGCCGAAGCGACCTGGTAGGCACCTCGGGATTCATCATCCTCCCTTTTCTGACGGTTGCAAACCAGGATTCCGAAGAGCATTCCGGGCGGGGATATCGCGTTGCAAATACCGCTGATATTCCGACGGTACTGCGCAGCATTCTGTCCACGATGGTGGATCGGTGAGCTCAGGGTCTAGGATAGAGACTGTACTTGAACAGTTAGATTATAATTGCATTATCCGAATCCTTAATCGAAGGTGGTTTGGTGGTCAAAGCGTGCACATCTCATCAACGCAGTTGCGGGAAGACGTGGTTGAAGGTCAGTGTACCTGGAACTTCTGTGTTACGCGTTGCTGTCTTCAGACCTCTAGATCTTTTACTGGGATTCGACGGTCAGTATATGCATTTGATCACCTCTTGGGTACCTTGTTGAGCTTTTATTTACCACTGTCCGAACATCTAGATTTGCAAGAGCGGACTGCATTTTGCGCGACCTGCATTGAAAAAATGCGAAGAACGACTTGTACGGTTTGAAGTCCGAGTCGTGGATATGGAAGTTGGCGGCACTATGTACATCAGTCAGACGCTGTATCGGTTCGTTGGTGTAGTTGGTTATCACATCTGTCTCACATTTGAAAAAAATTCTTGCATGTGCACAGGAGGTCCTGAGTTCGATCCTCAGTCGAACCAAGTATTTTTCAACTACTCTTTTGCACGAGTTGCTCCATGCGATTATTCCGACGGTATTTTTCCACTCCACGAGTTGCGTAATTTGAAATATCAGGTGCTTGAGTCATTCATACTCTCGAAACTTCCGAAACCCTTGTGGGCATGCCGATAAAATGAAGAGAACGCGTCTTCGGCGAGTTGAAATCTAAGGTGTTGATTGGTGCGGGTCACCTGACGGCTATAAATTGAACGAAGCGATTGGCTCGATAATGTCCTTGGCTGAGTTTGAAAATCCAATATAGTCCAAAAATGGCAATCTCCAAACAAAATCCTCTTCTTCCCGCCGCCATGTCATCCTCCTCGAATGCCACTTCTGCGCCTTCTGTACCCCTCTCACGGCCAGAGCAATCCGATAACTCCACAAAACCGCCTGTTTGGGCGATAGATACAGTGGCACCAACGTCCAGCCCCATTCCGACCGCGCGGTGCTCCCGTCACGTTCGACCAGACGGTGTTTGCTGCAAAGAACTGAAAGGCGACGACCGCACGCTCATTGACCCGATATCGTTCGCGACGTGTAAGCTCGGCGCAAAGAAAACATACGTTTACTGACACTCCACGACAGCGTCATTGGACTGTCGGACGGTCTCACGGTGCCTTTCGCGTTAACCGCTGGCCTTTCTTCGCTCGGCGAATCTCGCCTCGTCGTTCTCGGCGGTGTCGCGGAACTCATCGCAGGCGCCATCTCCATGGGCATTGGTGGCTTCCTGGCGTCCCAGGCCGAGCGCGACCACTACCGATTCCTCCGCGATACCACCGCCGCGCGTGTCGTGCGGAGCTGTGACGGCGAGATGGAGCGCGAAGTCGCTGAGGTCCTTGCCCCCATCGGCGTCGACGAACGCACATGCCGCGCCGTCGCCCGCTGCTCCGCGAAGCCGAAATTCCCAGCTCGTCCGCCAACACGTCACCACGCACGACCTCGAGTCGAATGACTCCCTCCGGTGGAGCAAGGAGGTCGGGCTCACCCCTTTCCTGCTCAAGTTCGGCGCGGGGCTCGAGGAGGTGCCAACGAGCCGCCTCTACATCTCAGCGTTCACCATCGGCGCGGGCTACCTCATCGGCGGCATCATCCCCCTCATTCCCTACTTCTTCATCCCCCGCGCACACATCGCCCTTGTGTACAGCGCGGTTATTACGGGGATCGTGCTACTGGTGTTTGGCGCAGTCAAGGCGCGCGTGACGGGTGCTGGTGTAGGTGCGGGTGGATACGTGTGGGGTGCTGTGAGCACGTTGCTCGTTGGTGGCGTCGCGGCGGCTGCGGCGTTCGGGATTGTGAAGGCGCTTGAGGGAGGAGGGAGCGATTAGCGACGAGATTGCATGGTTCAAGTATGTTATGCTCAGATATAATATGTATCATGCGTGTATCGCTATAGTGACAGTTCTTGCACAAATACTTTTTGGCATGCGGATCTATCGTGTCTGAGTTGCGGAAAAACGTCTCCGCACCAAGAAAACGGCGAGTTCTCACAATTCAATTTGCCCCGATTCACAATCTAGACCAAAAGGTCCGGCCCTATCTGTGTACCGACAATATACCGACCCAGTCGATATATGCGGCCTCTTCCGGTTGCTCATGGTTCCCGTAAGCCCAAGCTCTACTGACCCAAATATCCAACACAGATACAATTTGCCGACAAAAAATTCAACCTCACCACGCGTTCGCTCGCGTGCTCATTGGACTTGCAAGTTATGGTGCGTTATCGACGCATCCTGCGGCCCATGAGTTGAGCTAAATGGCAAATAAGAAAGGAAACGTACCTCCATAACCTCCTGCGCGCTCTCCTCCTTGAACCGCTGCACGTTTGCGGATAGCTCGGCGGCTTGTTGGCTCAGCGGTCGCCTGAGCTCGCCAGCGCAGACATGCGTTTCAGCGCTCTGATACCGTGCCCGGCTTTCTTCCCTGTGATAAAATGTCTTTAAATTGGGAGCAGAGTGGACCCGAAGTAAAAACACACATGTCAACTTTGCGTTAAACGCCTTCTTCACATGCGGCAGCAGATCGGTTGCACCGCTGGGATTGAACGGGTCGGGCACGAAGTGCGGTGTCGCCGAGGCAAGCCACTAGAATATCCCAATCAGCACCATGACCAGGATGCAGTGAAGGCATCATGCGCACCCGATGCTCCAGCGCCTCCGCGGCCGTCGGCCGGCGCGCGGGGTCCACAGTCAGGCACGCCTGCACAAACTCGCGCGCCGTGCCCGACACATTCGCCCAATACTCCGCGGGCTCAAACTGTAGTTGCCCGCCACGATCGCCGCGGTCTCCGCCTCGGGCGAGTCCTGGTCGAACGGCGTGTAGCCCGCGAGGAGGAAATACGTGATGACGCCCATCGCCCACACGTCCACGGGCTTGCCGTGCCCCGCTGCACGCGTCCGTCGTCTTCAGTGCCATGCCAAGGTGACGACAGAAGGGGAGGGTGCGAGGGGGGAGCACGCACTGTTTTGGAAGATCTCGGGCGCCATGTAGCCGGGGGTGCCGCAGATCCCGGTGAGCAGGCTCAGCTTCTCCTCCTCGAGGACGCGGCTGAGCCCAAAGTCCGCGATCATGATGTCCGCGTCGGCGGCTTCGGTGCGGAAGAGGAGGTTCTCGGGCTTGAGGTCGCGGTGGACGATCCCGGCGGTGTGGATGTAGTTTACTGCGGTGAGATCGTGCGCACGAGGGCGGCGGCGTCGCTGCGGAGGAGTGAGCAAAGGCGTTATGGCATACGACGGTAACTCACGCCTCGTAGTAGTTGCCCTTGGAACATATCCGGTCGAAGAGCTCGCCGCCGGTGCACAGGCCGAAGCACGATACAAGTTGCGCGGGGACTGGGCGTTGGATGAGAAAAGAAAAAAAAGCGTCCACCAGATGTGGAAGAGACACAGAATATCCTCGAGGCTCGCCGCGTGCGCTCTTTTTCCACAAGTACGTGGACTAAATATAGTCCACGCACGGTGGTCCACGTCGGGCTCCAGCCACATCCAGATCGACGCACCTCGAAGTAGTCGTGCAGGGTCACAATATTGGGATGTCCCTTGGAAATGCGCTTCAGGACCGCGATCTCGTTCCGCACCTGCAGAGCGTCGAAAAGTTGTCAGATCATCCATCCTGTCATCCTTTCGACATTACCGCACGACGTACCAAGTACTCCCTCCCTTCCATGAGCTGCTTGTTGATGATCTTGCACGCATAGGTGCGGCCCGTATGGATGTGGGTGGCCTCTCTGACAATGGCATACGTCCCGCTGCCGAGCATCTTCCCGTGCGATACTGCATAGCATGCAATCATGATCAGGTCGGTGCGTCTGCACCTGGTTCCGGCGAGAACCGACGTACCTGGCAGGGCGTGATCATCGTATTCTGCATCGGCGGCGAGGGGTCGGAAGAGGTGCGCAGTACTAGTGAGAGAGTCAGTCGGCAGGATAAAGAGAGCGGGCGTCTATTTCTAATTTTGCATGGGAAGAACTGATGATTGTCAGGCTTCTTTGTCGATGGTTTGCTGGCGGGGTTCTCCAGGCTGACGAGGATAGGGCGATTGGAGAGTCCGACCCGGGGGGTTACCATTCGGATGGTTTGATTGACCTGAGGCCAGTCATGCGAGTACAGGTTGCCTAGTTTCTCTAGAGAACGAGGAATCCAGGAAGGGCCTTTTGAATTCATGTTGGGGGCTGTGGCGGGCCGGCAACGGTGTCCAAATTCAACTCGCAGATAGCGCGCGATATCTAGATCTTCATTGCGACTGCCATGGCGGAAACTTGAAGCCGTTACGTCTCGTCCATCGGAAGGGGACCATTCCAAAAGTCATCATACTGATCGCCGAACCAGCGGGAAAATGCAAGGCAGCAGAATAGCAGTTTGAGGATTTGGGAGATGGTAGGTTGTGGGCAGGAAAAGCATCGCTGATCTGTGACACTTCCGTCACGCCGAACTCAACCAATAACCAGGTTGAACCAACAAGCGTCCGCCCGGCACAATAATTTCTCCGGAAGATCGGTTTGATTGCGATATTGAAGCCGAGAGAAAATACCGACTTGGATTCGAGCTTGGCGTCCGCGCGGCTCGCGAAGAGACAAGTGGGAGGGGAAGACCCGGACGAAAAGGTTCAACAAACAAGGGTTACTTATGTTTTCAGGGCTACGGTAGTGTCATCGCACTGCCACGAGGCAGATTCATATTAGACATTCCGTGCCCAAAGGAGATGACAACCAGTCCGAATATGTGGCACGAGGTGTAAGAAAAAGTCCTTTCAAAGCGGTAACCACCAGGGTCCTGATAATGACGGTGGCCTTCAAGTTCGACGACCAGACGACACACATTCACAACTACCACCTTTTCATGCTGAGAACTGTATTAGTTTGTCAAGGGTTGACTCGGACACACTAAGTATTCATGATGTCTCCGATATCTTCGCGAGTCGGGTTTTTGAGGTCCGGGGAACGGAGAGAGTTCAATTGATTACCTCGCGCAAGCTGTCAATCACGAGTCCTATTTTGAGGGCTTCAAAAACCGAAACACCGCACTATACGACATCCCAGTTCCTTAGACCCTGAAACTACTATGGGATCCCCGCTCACCGATGCCCACTCGTATGGCTTGTTCCTCGAGAGTATATTCTATGGGATCTACCTCGTCACATGCGGAGCCTGCCTCAAGACGCTGTTATTCTCAGGAGATCGGCTGAAACCCGTTCGGGAGCTCAAGTGGGCTATGCTGGTCGTTGTGTTCATACTGTTCGGGTTGCGACTGTCGATGCTGTCCTGCAGTTTTACCAAAACCTGCACACGTTTCAGATCGCTAACGGTCCAGGAGCTGCGGCTGACGACTTCTCCGATATCTCTGACCCAATTAATGTTGTGAAGGTATCTGTTTTAT
Source organism: Mycena olivaceomarginata (assembly GCA_029378375.1). NCBI lineage: Eukaryota > Fungi > Basidiomycota > Agaricomycetes > Agaricales > Mycenaceae > Mycena > Mycena olivaceomarginata. The sequence goes on from JARKIC010002895.1 coordinate 43,008, forward strand.
TGTTCATCACAGGAATGGCTCAATTGTATTTCATAGAGCGCGGCGATGTGCATCCAGACGACCACC
>JARKIC010002896.1:0-43026 GCA_029378375.1 Mycena olivaceomarginata
AAGGCTGAACTTGAAGTCGCAGAGCACGGGTAAGCTTCTTAGGATGTGGAGGCACGTCGCCAACGAGATTGGCCGGGAAATCTCGAGGCGGGTCAGGCCATAGAGGAACGGAGGAATCGAAATATCAAGAGATTGCTCGGCAAGCAGGCGAAGCCCGCGCACCAAAGGAGCATGCTCGAGGAAACGCCACACCTCGTCCTGCAACAGATGGGTGGTAGCGAGATGCTGCAGAATGGGGAAGTGGGCACGAATGTTGCGGAACTGCTCCGCCCGAACGTGGAGGTCCAAGCAGCGGATCTGCTTCGCGTGTGAGAGAACAAGCTCCAGAAGACTCGCCGGTGCCAGTTTGCGATCAAAGGCGAGACCGACAGAAAGAGGGGTTTGCCTCGCGCGGTTAGAACCACGTTCGGACGATGTTTTCGAGACAGGGTTGAGGAATACGACCACCGTTTATGTAGAGAGAGCTCCAGAGTTGAGACGTAGACAAAGCCACATCGCGCCACTGCTGGCAAATCTGCGCGAGGAGGAGCGGTGCCGATCTGGCTGACGGAGCAACGCGTCCGTGGGCGGGGAGGCAGAAGCGGAATATGCGGGAAGTAATCTCGACCGGGAGAGCCAGAACGGGGTATACCACATGCCCAAGGCTGGCCTCCAGCGCCTTTTCCTCGATTTCAAGCGTTGCGAGGGTGGCAAGGGATTCTTTGAGGACAGCAATCTGTGTTTTCACCCGCGCCAGAGCGTCTCGCTGCTCTTGAATATAGCTCTGGGAGCCGGAGGAATGCAGCGAATGCGATCCCTGGGGCTGTCTCGAGGATTCGTGCATGGCTGTTTCTTCCAAGTATTTTTTAGACGCCTTTGCTAACGCCGAGCAAGCATGACCAGATTGATGCCATCAACTTGGGTCAACTTTTTCAACTGGAGGTTGATTTCGAACCTTCTGCAGTCCTTAGCCCTGCCAGCAACTCAAACTTTGGCCAGGACGCTCCTGAAATTCATTCCATTCGGGTTGATAAGGTAGGGGACAGACAAGTGCGGTTGCCCCACGTGATCAATAGCCTTATTGGGAAGATTGGTATATTTTCACTGAAATGAACCTGTTCTCAGACGATATTAAAAAATCTGGCTCCACAGTTCTGTGTGAATGTATCATAAGATAGCTCCCAAATATTTTGAGGAATTTCAGTCGAGAAATGGGGGACGAGTTCCCAAATTGAAGTGGGCAGGCAACGCGATTGATGTAGACAGAGAAGATCATCAATGTCTGATCATTTTGGAACTAGTCCTCCATTTCTCAACCAAAATTCCTCAAAATATTTGGGAGCTGTCTTATGATACATTCACACAGAACTGTGGAGCCAGATTTTTTAATATAGTCTGAGAACAGGTTCATTTCAGTGAAAATATAACAATCTTCCCAATAAGGCTATCGATCACGTGGGGCAACCGCACTTGTCTGTCCCTTACCTTATAATCTCGGCGCATCGGGCATTGACCGATCCCATCATTCATCCGGTCCCAACAACATCCCGGAAAGCTCTCTCCTTCTACACCTTGAAGGGAATTGCGGAAAAACAAAGACCAAGTTCCACTAATTCTCAGCTTCTCCCAGACACTGTGTAACGGCAAATCTCAGTACCGGCTGATCCAGAAACTCGGCATTGGCTGCAGAACTCAACCAGTTCCAATAAATATCAGTGCATGGCCGATATCTACCCTACTTCTAATAATTTAATCGAACGGCTCGAGCCCTCGCCTTCGCCCACCCTACATCCGTTCAAAACCTTCCCTAAAAAAAGTTGGATCGGTCAGTTCCAACCCAACCCCGAGGGATCCCCGTGCCCCCGCATCCAGTTCCGATAGCCATAGCCCTCTCTCTCGAAGATCAGGCGCCCAGAGTCGTACATGAGCGGGAGCGCCTCCGCCTCGCGCCCGAAATCTCGACGAGCGACCCAAACGGCTTCGGCGAAACGTCAGGTAGGGGCCTTCAGGGTGTGCCGCGAGCGCAGCGTCCAGCCGGCGCATGGGGTCGGCCTTGATGCCCGGGAGGAACGTGTCGGTGCCGTGGCGGTCGAAGGTGACCGTGATGCGCCTGGGGCGGGGAACGCGGCGGACGCGAGGAGCGCGAGGAATTGCGTGAGGATCTCCGGGAAGGCGAGGATGAGGAGACCCTCGGCGTAGTCGATGGAGCGCCGCTCCAGCGGGGAGGAAGGGGATGTAGTCGAGCCCCCCGAGGACCTCGCGGTTGCTGCGGCAGATGTTGAGTAGAAAGGGACGCGGCACCAAGCTCGACGCCAGACATACCGTCGTCGTAAAGATGTGTTGCGCAGGAGATGCGAGTTCTCGATGTTGCCCATCTGGATCGCCAGGTGGGTGAGGCTGCTGGTCAATGACGTGTAATCCGGGCGCACAAGGAAGAGGCTGGGGTGGGGCAGGCACTGGGGCCCGATACTCAGACGGGCAAGGCGCGATGCCGCCCGCGGAGCGCATTCCGAGACGGCGGGATCATCTTGAACGACGTCCACCCCCCTCAACGCCAGCGTGGGTGCGGCTCAGAAGAGCGATAGAAACACACCCAGCGGAAGCTCCTCGATGTTCAGCACAGTCAGCTCGTGCAGCGATTGCTGGCGCGAGATGAACTTCAGATACGCGGAAGAAAGGGCGAGTGGTAACCGGCTCCAGCGAGAAAATCTCTCCTGCGGCGATGAAGGAACATTGGCGGACATTATCAAGCCGGCCCAGGATCGACTGGATGTCGCCGTAGCTGCTGTCCGAGATTAGTGTAGTATTGAGGATGAATGGTAGGTAAGATAAGAAAGATAAGATATACCGCTAACACTAATTTCTTGCAGGGCTACTACTGACTACCACCGACGGTGTCTCAGGCGAATGGCTGGCCATCATCTCGCTTTTCCGCCGGGCGGCTATCATTATGAATGTTTCTAGCGCACTGAATTTTTATACGTCAGCGCTATGTCAGCGAGGTCATCTGAATGCTCCTTACACTGCTGGTGAATGTCACGTACTCCTTGGGACCAATACGGACCTGGATGATCGAAAAATCAGCTGGATATACAAAGCTTGTGAAAGAAACTCGAAGAAAACCCTGACGGACGTGGAAACTGGATTCACCATCTCGTGGAAATCTATTACGAATTCAGCCCCAGAAATGGAACTAACTGAACACAAACGACGTACGAATACGGGCTATTCGGCCATTTGAATCAACGGTGGCAAAGTCGTCGGTGAGAAAGTATGTAGGAGGGTAAGGTTAGGCTGCGGAGAGCATCGGACGACGCCCCCCCACTGTCCACGGGTGCAGACCTGCCTGACCTTCGGATGTTGAGATTTGCGAGCTAAAGGACGGTGAATCATGCCCCCGCCGATTCGGACACAGAGATACCGCACCATACTGAGCATGTACACCCGCCCAAGCGTGTACACCATACCCACGGGGACTGTCAAGCGTAGATGGGCCCCACGCGAAACATTAAACAAACTTGAACCACTGACCATTACTCTCCTTCTTTAAGAAAAACCTAAAATTGGACCCCACATTTCGGTCTTGTAAGTCGATGAAGAACGTTGACAGTGTATTTGACCTACGCGACCAGACCCCCCACCGAAAGCGCGGCCGTAGCTGTCCCGGTCTGGATTGTCAACGTCACCAGCCGGTCCAGGACACTGTTAGATGTCATGGTCACGATTTTGAGGCATCTCCGCAATCAGCGTCACGATATTCCTCACCTGCGTGTCTCCACCAAATTTGGTCGGGCTTTCCTTAACTGCCAGAGCAGCGTCGCGGCGATGTTGATGTCTACCACGGCTTCTGTCACCAGGCAGATCCTGGAAAAAAGGAAGGGAATGAAAGTATGAACAGCAGGGCTTCATAACTAGAGCCGCGGTGGGCACGTACAATACCGGAATCGCGACTCTCTCGCGGTCCTTGAATGCGGGGAACAACGCGGTCATGACGCCACATGCGAATGAGCCTCCGAGCTTTTCACGGCGAACGGTGAGTATGATGCAGTGGGCAAAGAGAGAAACGCCGGCGTACTGTGGCAATGATTAAGAGAGAATTTCACAGGGTAACGAAAAAGGTTCTGGTGCTAGACCGATATTCTTGAGAGGCTGGTGGAAAGGGAATAAAAACACCTACATCCACCAATATCGAACCACTAGAAAGCTCTGGACCAGGATAGCAACCATGGCGCCGGCGAAGAGGTGAAGAGGGACGGTCTGTAATTTTGCAGTTAGTCTACGACTGAGCTTATTGCGACTTGACATACCCAAGGCTGGCCAGTAAGGTACACAGGATCCCCTGCATGAGTAATTGTGTACTATCAACTTCCAATCATCGTGCTGGAAGTGTTTAAAGTAGTACCTGGCCTGATAGAGTTCGGCCGCATAGAGAAACTAGGCCAAACTTGAGCCCATGTAAGTAGAATACAATCATTAGAGTACTCACGGAGTTTGTCCAGGTCCCAAGAAGTGCCCTGCAAGTCGAAATGAGCTTATCGCACTGGGAAGCTACGAAAACGGAGAGAGTCGTACCCGGTAATGCTATCAAGGGCGGGGAGAGACATTGCAAGAGGGACGAAGTAACTAGTCTTCCACTGCTAGATATCAATAAAAGGGCTTCAGTTAATTTCCGCAATCCGCGATCCCGTAAGTAAAAATGGGCGGTGGCGGCAGGACCCCTAACAATACCTTTGGACCCTAGGGCCCGCGCCGGACAAAAATTTGACATTTTGACTCCCTTGCTCAGTTGCCACTTGAGAAATGAATTCGAACCGGATATTCCAAGCGATGCTTGCGACGACAAGACCCGCCACTGCGTCAAGCACGTAGTGGTTGGCCTTCGAGACAGTCACCACGAGAATGAGCGCCTGGTACGACATCCCAAGAACCCACTTGCTCAATGTGAGCAAGTATGAGTGCAAATGTGAAGACACTAAATTCACTCCACCAAATCGATTGTATCGGTGGGCCCGAAGATGTTCCTGATATCTCATGTTCCAGCCACAATATAAGAGCTACCAATATTGTAAGGGCAACCTTAAGCTCAGCGCGGGGCACGGAAACTAGCAGGGGAATCCGAAGTATAAATATAGGCACTAGAATACCGGAGCAGAAATACTACGCACCTAGCGGGGAATCCAAAGGGAAGAAAGGATGGGGATTCCCATGCTAGGTGAAACCTTATATATTAATTAGTAACTACCCAGTAGCATGTGTCCAGAGGTATCTACAGTGATCCTGGGCCTGATCACATAGCACATGCCAGCGAGAGCAGACGGATGTCCCGGACGGTTGGACGGACAGATGGACGGGCACAGGAGCATCTGGAGTGGTGGACGGAAAACCATCCAGAGCATCGGATGGAAAGGCATCCGGAGCAGAACTGGCCAGAAGAGCGAAAGTGGCTGGAGTGGGGGTTCCCCTGACAAATAATGGAGAAATTGGGTGTAGTTTTGGACCAACTGAAACTGGAAGTATCAGGTGCTTGCCCAATACTTAGCATACACTTACAGTTTAATTGGTACTGCATCTTGTCTGCTCCTAGATTGCTTCTAGATCTACCGCTTCTTTGGGTATTGAAAACTGAAACCATTGAAAACATTGTTTTGTATTTGGATCATATTTACAGAGAAGCTGGTGGGATACCTGGCTAGCGTTGCATTCCAAGGCTGACTCTGCCGAGACCGCGGAGTCCGACCGAGCTGTTGTGCATGGAGTACAGCAGAAATTGATGGGCTCACTGAGTGCTGCCCATGTCGCTCTGCCGAACCACTAGGTTGTCATCGCTTGAAGTTCTGGTTCCTATTCTTGTACTGTTTCTGGGGTGGATGTTATTCAGATGGAACCGAGTGTGTGTCCTTTTTGTCTGGACAGATGTTGTGAATTTTGCAAAACACACTGTACACAGTGATAAGCACGGGATTTGTCCACCCATGAAATCTTCGCTTTTTCGCGTTTTCATGACAAGACATGTGCTGGGCTACGCTCCAGAAGCGTCAGTACTGAGGTTCCCGAGTAGCTGGCAGGGCAGGAACCACTGAGTAACAGATGGGAACGGGGAGGAACACTCTGGAACCATTGGCATGTGCTCGCTCCGAAACCTGTAGGAGATGTGTAGCCCAACGATCAAGTGGAATGCAAAGTCTACTCTATTCCCACTCACGGAACTAGACGGGGATGGACTGGAATCCTGTTGTGGTGTGTTGGACATGGGACGCGTAATGCGTTCTGATCAGATGATCACTGGAAGGGGCTGGGAACATCATATCTTGATGGTTCCACGCTGTCCCGGGCATTCCAGATAAGGGATGGTCACTAAGCGAGGGTCCGATCACTTGGACCTACACTCGTCGGCTCCTGGAGCAAGTACCCATACTGGGAAGTACTTCAAATGTGGTATCCCTGAGAAGCTACGGACTGGGAGCTTCGGTTCCAGATGCTCCGGTAGACAGGAAAGGCATGGGCATTGGGAGGAACCGCATATACAGTCGGGATCGACATAGGGGATCGGTTGTGATGGCTCGGGCACAGTCTGACCGATCACACATGTGCACAAGATCGCACCAGGATGGCATGCTCAACATGGGCAGCCAATGGAAGGACTCAGATACCCATTCTTATGACGGATACATGGAAGTCGGACGGATAAATGGACTATTTTACTCATATCTACTTATTCTCGGATGTTTCCATGTGTTTCAGGGCTTTGTATTTAGTAGCAGGGGCATCTTGGGCGGCTTCACAGAATCACCCCACGGCTAGTAGGTGGAAACACTTGCGAATTGGGCAGATGCCGGGGAGTTCAAACAAGGTGTCTCTTAGAATTCATCTTGGCTTGGAATCTTTTCTTTTGTCATCGGTATCTTTGAGATCCGACTTGCCGTTTGTCTGGAATAGTCTGAAAGTGACTGGAACTGTTGGAATTGTGCTGAGTCCGCACTTGTTTGTTTGGGTTTTGTTGTGAAGAGCTTGGGAACGGAACCCACTAGTGTTAAAGAGCTTGGGATCGGAACCCACCATTGTCTGAAGCGCTTGGGATCGGAACCCACTACTGTCTGTTACTGTCTACGCTTGGAATCAGCATCCACCTCGCTTTGGAGAACCCCAGCAACTTTTTCTTGCTCGTTTATCATAGCTGCGAAGCTTTACATCACCGCGCTACTGTGCTTCCTGTTTGTCCGGTGAAACACCGTAACAAGAACACGCTGCATCTAGTGCTATTTTGCGATTTCCTAGGACCAGTATTTATACAACGGGGAAGCGCTAGCACTTCTGAGGTGTTATTACTAGCACTCAGGACTCTGGCTAGGTGATATAAAGGAGAACTGGAGTGAGCCCAAGCTGCCGGTTGTAGCATCAGATACGACTAGTGTGCCGCGCTAGTACGGTCTGAAGGCACAAACCACGGGGAAATAACCATAAGCCTACACAGTCAAGGTGCTAGCACCTAGGAAGCGAGACACAGGAGAGTGGTATTGCGAGCACGCTAGCTAAGGTGCGAGCGGCGAGTCTGGGATCTGAAGGGTAGTAAACTATGTGCTAGCAGCCTTCTAGCAAGGGCGCTAGTGTGCGGTACCCCTCTAGCGATCGACCCGAGACCCGAAACACAGAGGCGAGCATGTGACGGTCGCGACGCGGTCGCGAGTCACAAACAGAGACAAAGTAGACAGTAGAGGAATAGCTAGCAGGCTATTGGTGCGGATGCACCGGTCACCACATATGCAGTAACGGATAAACAGACTGCTAGCCGGTGCTCTGACTTGTGCTAGATGACTCCAGGTGGCGGATTCAACTCCGCTTTGTCAGGATAGCGATTCCAGCAGCTGATGGCAAGCTGAGGGATCACTCACGATACCCATAAATGGACGCTAGCGGATCAGTGTGGCTGTTCTGCTTGGCATAGACCTATCATAAAACCAAACGGCAGTCGTTTCATTGGCTGTCGTATCTATCACATCATTTTCACTCATTTATATTATTCATTCTGTTTATCACATGTATCATGGACCTCAGTAGTATAAAGGGAGCACAGAGCAAGCTAGAACCTCAGATTATTACACCCCGACTTTGTACGAAGTTGGTGCAGGTGGTCTCAGGTTGCTAGTGGAGATTGTACACACACTTCACAAATAGTAGCTTTATTGGAATCAATACTGTTGACTCTGGACACGTCGAGATCTTAAGTTGAGGTTCTAAATTGTTGGCTCGCGGAGTCTTCACGTATAAAACCAAGGGTGTTCTCTTCGAGAACCAGCTAGCAGTTGCGCTAGCAGCTTTGCCTTCACCCCGATATATTTGTAGTGTGTTGGATCGCCTGCTAGGTGATTGTGTGTTGACTCGAGCCCACTAAGAAGAAGACGGACTAGGTGCCCCCACCTCTAGACCGACTTTAACTTGTCAGTTACTTCGCCTTCACCCCAATATTGACGGAAGCGCTGTCGTAGTGTGTTGGGTCGCTAGCTGGACGCTTATAGTGTCTATTGCCAATACAAAGTGGAAACATTCCTGTTCTTGGTTAAGGAATAGGTCAGCGGCTTAAGGACTGCCTTGTCGCTTGAGGATTGAAGTCCCCTTGTTGTTAGCCTCAATAGTCTTTGGGTATCCCATTGCGAGGATTTTCACAAACCTACATACTCTGCCCTGGTGCCCTCGATCTAGCAATCCAGCTACCTTGTATCCAACCCATATAACCCTGCCCATCCCAGGTGCTAGCGGTATTGTTGTTGGCAGCTGCGTAGTGCTAGCGTGTTGTTGAGCAGCTTTGTTGAAGTCTAGCAGTCGAATTGTGTTTGTTCCAAACCCGTTGGTTGCATACTACAGCCCGGACCCGAACTCACAAAGAGAAGCACTTACATCTTTGGAGGAATAGATTGTTGTAGTGGTGGTTTTGTGGTTGTTTGTGCAAGCACGAATCTAAGCTATTTCTAGTCGTATATCAAGTGCACCGTTTCACCGGGTCTACCCTCGTTCAATCAGATCTAGCCAGAACACTTGCACAGCAAGGGTTCTATTCACATCGACACTCTCGTTGCATTCCACTAGCTTTCCTGTCTGTTCCGGTTCCATTCCAGTTCACTCAGTACAAGGCTCAAGTACTTGGACTTCGTTCCAAGGACTTCTACAAATGACTCAACACTCTCTCCTCATTTCCAAGGTCTATTCCATTCCCTGCAACCTTTTATAAGGCCCTGTACCAGGGTCTGATATTTGTCTGTGCACTTCTCGAGCACTTCCGTTCCGTTCCGACACACTTCTGTGTGTAGGTTTGGTTTTGGTTGGTGTTTTCTTGATAGGTTCAGAGCACATTGATCACCGTCATATTTCCGGCCCTCAGGTTGAGTCAAGTGGCGGAAGTGTGGTGGAAATGAGCAGGAGATTAGCACACATACGGGTTCGAATATTGGCAGGCCACAGACCCTGGACCAGAGGAGGTTGGCACAATAATTTGGCTTCACTATGGGACAGTGGGACATCGGAGTACTATACAGACTCCGTTACAAATGATCAGGTACACTCATCTGTCCTCAGATTTATCCCTGCATCACCATGTGTTCAGTTGTTCTCATTGTCGTTTGTTTGATAGACATCTTGACCTTTGCATGCTGCTTTGGAGAGCAAGCTCCAGTCCCAGGATCTACTGCACAGTTGCCCCATTGGCGGGCAAGAACACACTATTTCCGAGGTCCTCGTGAGAATTGAACATGCTGAAGTTTTCTATGTGTTTACATCGGATTGCTGGGACTTCGAACAGTTCGCAGGTACAGGAAACCAATACTCATTGTTCCCCAGGCCGAGGTGCCTACAGGGGCCCCTTGCAAAGTCGATTTTAGGCTCAAGAACTCCCCTGGCTTCAAGTATGCCATCTAATACTTTGGTTGGAATTGATACACTGCTACTGGATTCTGCTAAATGCTTTCGGGGCCAGAAGCTGAAGCATGTTCATTGCTCTGGGGTTGACACTGGTGCAGATTTTATACTATCCACCTCATTATTTGCATGAAAAAAATACAGTCGTCAGTCAGAATGCCCTTGGAACAAGACACGAGAACATCAATGTACCAACTACCACCCAAAGGCCCTTGAATCCTGCTCTGCTGATACCCGCAACACAGATGGCAATAAGCTAAACTGAGGTCTTGCCCTGACATCAGTTGTGTCAGCACAGAGCAAATTCCGGGTTCTGAGATGACGAAGGCGACTGAAGCACGAAGAGTTCCAAACGAATAAGCCTGGAGTTTAGACTAGAATAGTGTAAAGTACAGGAGAATCACTACGGTTTATATACTAAAGTCTCTAGGGGTTTATAGATTAAGGTACAGTGTCCAATGACAACGGACAAGATTAATGCAAAGTAAATGAAGGGGTATAGGAACGTAGAGGGGTGATCGGGAACCTGAAGGTCGGGAAACCGAAGCTCGGGAAACCGATCATAACCGTTTGGGATCCTAAAACGGTATCCAAGTTCGATTGATCAGATAGTTGATCTGATCAATGATCGGGTTGTTCGGGTTGTTCAGTGAAAAGACGATTCATGACATTACCCCCCCTCTAGGTGAAACCCGCCTCAGGTTTCACGATCGACACCGCTTCTTGTTCCACAGGTCCTGGCCGGTGATGACCCACTTCCGTCCGTGCGCAGTCTCCCTTAGAGCCGCTGGGTACTTCTCGTAGAAGTCCTCAAGACATTCCGTAGAATCACCCAAGTGTTCCAAGGGCTCCCAGGTATTATCCTCGGGTCCATAACCCTCCCACCGAATGAGGTATTGCAAGTGTTTCCTTTTTTTGTTGAGGTGTATCTTCAATACCTCGGCAATCTCATAGAGATCAACCCCGTCCATCATGTCAGGCGGAGGGGGATCGTCATGATGCTGATGAGCCGCCACCGGTGGAACCCAGGGTCGAAGGAATACGGTGTTGAAGACCGGATGAACCTTCCAGGAATTGGGAAGTTTAAGCCCATAGGAGATGGCTCCCACTTTACGGACGACCGTGAAGGGACCATAGCGCCTAGCTTCAAACTTCTTTGTCGGGCGATGTGTGACCAAATTTGCTCCAGAGAGGTACACCTTATCGCTGGGTTTGTAGTCGGGGTCTGCCTGTCGTTTGGCATCGTAGAACCTTTTCATCGTCTCCTGCGCTGCGCGCATGGCGGCCCCCGCTTCCTCTCGGACCTTCGACATCCGGGTTGCAAATTTCGTCGCATCCTCGGTTGGTACTTCAAGACATGGTTCCGTCCCCTTCCGCGGGTGGAACCCCATGGTCACGAAGAAGGGACTGAAAGCCATAGTCTTGCTAACCTGGTCGTTGTGGTTGAATTCCGCCAGAGTCAACCAGTCCGCCCAGTCGTCTTGCAAGAAGTTGGTGAAAACCCGAAGGTATTGCTCAATGTTCTGGTTGACTCGTTCGGTCTGTCCATCGGTTTGCGGGTGATAGGCCGTTGAGGCGTTCGACTTTATGCCCAGGAGCTTCAACAGATCCCGCATGAAGTGTCCCACGAACTGTGTTCCCCGGTCGCTAATCACCACCTCGGGCAACCCGAAATCTTTCCACACATGGTCGCGGTAAATGCGCGCCATCCCCTCTCCTCCCAGGTGCTCGGTGCAAGGCACCACCCTGATTCCTTTCCCTAGTCGATCCACAATCACCGCGATAGAGTCGTACCCATTACTGACGGGTAGTTTGGTGATTAGGTCCACCGAAACATTTTGCCAAACCCTTTCCGGAACCACGTTGGGATGTAGTGGTCCTCGGAGCTTGGAGGGAAAGAGTTTCGTCCTGACACACGGGACAAGCCGAGACGTATCGTTTAGTGTCCGATAGCAGAGAGGGCCAGTAGTAGTTCCGGGTTACTAATTCCGCCGTTCGGAATTGTCCTGGATGTCCGGAAATGTAGTTGTCGTGGTGGGCTCGTAGAATCCGGTGTCATAGATCTCCAGTTGGGGGAACATATACGGTTCGATACCGGGTTACAAAACCGTCCTCGTGTTCTTCCCAGCCCTCGGCCTTTTCTTCTAGCGCTTTCTTCACCACATCTTCCCAATCAGCTTTCCCAGCCTTGATGTCCTCCATGAATTGATCACCCACCGTGTCGTCCAAGACCGCCGGCATGGCTTTCAAAATTCCTCCCCGTCCATCTTCCGGAAGTAATGTTCCGGCAGCAGCACAAGATTCAAATTATCCTGCGCCCCCTTCTCATGACCGCTTCGCCTCGAAAGCGCGTCGGTTTTCGCGTGTTGTTTCCCGGGTTTATGAATGAGCGCGAAGTCGTATTCGCTGAATTCCAAAGACCACCGAGCCTGTCGTCTATTGAGTTTCTTCGTCGTGGTGAAGTACTCCAGATTCTTGTGGTCGGTCCAGATCTCGAATTTCAGCTGACTGCCCTGCAGATAGTGCCGCCATTCGTAGAGGGCCCGCATGATCGCCAACATTTCCTTGTCATGGATGTCGTAGTTCCGCTCGGTGTCATTTAGTCCCTTGGACATAAACACAATCGGAACCCACACCCTGTCCTGGCACTGCGTCAAGCAGGCCCCCGTGGCGTAATCCGAGGAATCCGCCTCCACCCGCCATTCCCCAACGTCCGTTGGAAAATGCAGTACGGGTTCCGAAGTTACGGCCAATATTAATTGGTCGAACACGTTCTTCTCCAGTTCCCCCCCCCTCCACTTGTAATCCTTCCGGGTAAGACGAGTTAACGGCTTCGCGTAATCCCCGAATCCTTTGATGAAGCGTCGGTAGAAGTTGAGGAACCCGAGGAAACTTTGTACGTCTTTGACATTCCTCGGCGTTGCCCATTGTCGAACGCCTTCGACTTTTATGGGATCCATCCGAATTTTCCCATCGCCGACAATAACTCCCAGATATTCGACCTCCCTCTGTTCGAACGCACATTTCTCGGGTTTCAGGAACAACTTGTTTTCCTGAAGAATCTGCAAGACCTCCTTGACTGTGGAGCGGTGTTCCTCCAGGTGTTCCGAATAGATGAGAATGTCGTCCAGATAAACAATAACCTTCCGCAATAAGATCCGCAAAGATGTCGTTCATCATGGATTGGAATGTGGCCGGCGAGTTCGTAAGGCCGAAGAACATAACCAACGGTTCCCACAACCCTTGGTTTGTGACGAACACGGCTTTCTCTTCATCTCCTTCCTTGATCCGGATATTGTTGTATCCCCATCGAAAGTCCAATTTAGTGAACCAGGTTGCCTTATGGAGCATGTGCATGATCTCCGAAATCAACGGAAGACGATACCGGGTCTTGATGGTAAGGGAGTTCAACTTTCGATAGTCCTGAACAGGCCGTAGTTTCCCATCCTTCTTCTTCACAAAGAAGAAAGGAGAGGCCCATGGCGATTTCGAGGGGCGAATACGTCCGGTTTCCACATGTTCTTTAATGAACACGTCCAATTCCGCCTGTTCCGGAACAGACAAGGGAATACTCCGCCCCTTTACGGGTTCTGCGGCGGGTTTCAACTCTATCACGTGGTCCCACTTTCGCCGTTCCGGTAGTTTGTCGAAGACCTTTTTCTCGAAGACCCCTCGAAATTCCTCCAGATAATGAGCGGGGACGCTTTCTTCCAGCGTCTTAGCTCCCTTGGCCTCGTGAGCAGCGGCTGCCAGCTTAGTAGCCACGCTACCCATAGCGCGGAGGTGTTCGGCATCCCGTGTGTCCAGAACGTCTTCGGGATACATCTTCGTGACGAAGATGCGGTCTCCCTCTCCTATGTTGGCGTTGTCCTCCTCCCACTCCTCCCATAAGCGGGCTCGTTTGCAAGCGGCAGGACATCTGGAGAAGCGAATGGTTTGTTTCTGCCAGTTGATCTGCGGGTTGTGTTGTTTCAACCAATTGAACCCGATGATGACGGCGCTCTTCCCAGTATCCGTTACCGCAAATGAGAATATTTCGGCATGGTCCTGCATTCGGAGACGCATGCGCGCAACGTGGGTGATGTGTCCTCCTTTGTTGAGGGAACTGTCCGCGTTGTAAACCGGAACCGCCACAGCTAGGGGTTCCACTTCGATTCCGTGCTCGTCGACGAACCGCTGGCTCATGAATCCGTTGGTGGCCCCACTGTCCAGTAACCCGACCACTGTATAACCTTTAAGGTTGTTCAGCCCTTCAAGGGTCATTGGAACCATCATGGAGTTCCCAGTGGCCCGGATATACTGTGGTGGCTCTTTCAAGTTGTCCAGTATGCCCAAAGCGTCAGGGAAGTAAGCCGTCCGGATTTCTTCCACCATCTCGTCGTCCACCTCCTGTATTCTGGCCAGGTGAGTCCACTTGGTGATGATCTTCCGTGCCTTCCATTCTTGGGCCCGTGCTCGGGTTGCAACCCGACACGCGCTTCCGAGGGGGAGTCTGCGCCATTCCGCTTTCTCTCGCTCGGGCTTCCGGGGTTTCTTGCCCCTTCGCTTAGAGTCAGAGGGAGAAACGGCTCCCTCACTCTTTTCAAACTCAGAGGGAGTCCTCGCTCCCTCTCCTTCCATCTCCACTGTGTCTTCCCCCGCACCGGGTTCTTCGATAGTCAAAACAGAGAATGAATTGTTTGAAGTCGTTACAGGTGGGGGGTATAAGAGAATCCGAGGGCACAGTCTTCACTCAGATTCGTCCGCAAAATCCTCCTTCCCGAGGCGTTCCTCCATCATTTCCGTAATCAATGCCCGGAACTGGGGGTTGGTGGGTCCTCGGGTAGTGCAGTTACGGGCCATGTGCCCGACTTCTCTGCACTGGTAGCATCGGGGAACCGGCTTCTTGCTGACCGCCCAGTCTATGTCCATAGACCCGGGCCCTGCGTTAGGGGCCCCTCCAGTGACGACCGGGGGCGGAACGACGACAGCAGGGGGATTTGTTGGAGCGCACTGCTCATTCCTGCGAAAGAAGTTCCCCGGGTTCTGGTTCTGCTGCACCTTGGGCACCGTGACGGGACGATCGCGAAGCGCGCCATTCATAACGTGGAAGGCGTGACGCAACCCGTCGTGCTTGATGACCGCCACCTTCCAGTCGGTGTAGGTGATCGTTAGTGCAGTTTGTCCGTAGACGGACTGCAGAACCGGCTTCAGGATCCCCTGCTTGAGGAGACGGATAAGCGTGGTTTTGTCGTAACCCGCGGTGTTGTTGTATGTGTCCAGGAGCGTGAAGTACTCCGTGGCCGTTCCCACACCCTGGCGCAGCTTTTCGATTTTAGCCTGCACAATTTCCACCTGTGCCCCTCCTTTGAAGGCATCGATGAGGTTCTTCTCGAAGACCTCGTAACTCCGATACAGCGGGGTATCGGGATCTCTTGGGTTGCGCATGGCCTGCACAACGTTGTTGGCCCATGCCGCTGCCGATCCTTCCTTCATGTAGGACAGGACGAAGGCGATCTTCGCGCTGTCCCTCTCGTACGTCGGGTTGTCCAGGAAGTGCAACCAGCACTCCGCCAGATAGGAGTCCACCAACTCGGAGTCTCCTTTAAACGGGGTAGGGGCGGCGACATGGGCCGTCTTCACCTGTTTAGTCTCCCTGGGCCCTCCCGTAGAGGCTCTTCCCAAGGTGACAAGGGCGTCGTGAAAGAGCTGTTGCAAATGGGTGTTGTCCTCGCGGAGCAGACGATTCTCTCCGTGCAAGTTCCCCAATTCCTCCTGTATCACTCCGAATTGCCCTCCTGCGTGTTGTAGGGCCTGCAGCAGGACGCTGTCCCTCTCCTCGCCGGTTAGGGTGCCAAAGCTCTCCATCGAGGGGAGCACATAGTCGTTGCTCATCGTGTTACGTCCAGTCGGGTACGACGTGTAGAGACACTATTCTTTTGTCAGCACAGAGCAGATTCCAGGTTCTGAGATGATGAGGGTGACTGAAGCACGAAGAGTTCCAAACGAATAAGCCTGGAGTTTAGACTAGAATAGTGTAAAGTACAGGAGAATAACTACGGTTTATATACTAAAGTCTCTAGGGGTTTATAGATTAAGGTACAGTGTCCAATGACAACGGACAAGATTAATGCGAAGTAAATGAAGGGGTATAGGAACGTAGAGGGGTGATCGGGAACCCGAAGGTTGGGAAACCGATCATAACCGTTTGGGATCCTAAAATGGTATCCAAGTTCGATTGATCAGATAGTTGATCTGATCAATGATCGGGTTGTTCGGGTTGTTTGGGTTCTGGAAGTAAAGTGAAAAGACAATTCATGACAAGTTGGTAGAATGCGAAGAAGTGGCCTCATTGGGTTCCTCGATGCACCTGGCAGCAATACTGGGTGGCCGGCGATCAATTCGGCCAGAAATGTCCGAAGTCCTTTGTACATGTGCTGTGCACAGCCACATTATCTTGTGGAAAGCACCCTGAACAGTTGGTGTTTTGTTTTTGGTTAAAGGGAAAAAAAAAAAAAAAGATGAAAGTATGAGTTATGCCGTGCGCAGCATCAGCCTCCCCCCAAGTTTGGCCTTGAAACATGTTAAGCAGTCTCTTGAAGCATAAAAATTTTAAGCAGCGGTTCCCAGTTTCCAAGCAACATCATCTAGGTTCTGGCCAAGTTTCCAACAAAGTGAGACAGTTCACACTTTTGCTCACTATATATTTGGATATAGTGGTGGTGAACTTGTGTTGCTGACCTTCAAGGCACTCCCTGTCCAGGGGAATGGAGGCCTTGTTCTATTCGGCCCAATGACCCACACTATGGTGGAGTACAGAGGAATCATTTTGTTGTGATTAATACATGAGACTAACTTGCTCTTTAGAGGTTCTGGACTTGGGGATTTTGGCATCAACGGCATTGAAACATTCATCAATACCCATGAGTGCAATTAGCTTTGCACTGAGTTCTGGTTTGATCACACCTACCCACTGCAGCTCCTAGAGAATGTGCTGGGCCCAGATGAGACAGACAAATCTGGTTCAGAAGGAGGTCACAGAACACCTGGTGAAGAGGAAGAGGAGCCAAATGCACCATGGGGTGTTCATTTCTTAGATATAGTGGTGACTTGCAACTCATGCCATACTTGGACTTCTCCTCTCATTAACCGTTCTTTAAGATTTTGCTCGTTTGGCTGTGCTATATCCCCATGTAACCATTCACCTTTTTGTTTTTCCTCTGCTCTTGCTCTTCAACTAACCCCTTCTGTCCTCAAATCTCTCTGCTCTTCAACACTGCCTTTTCATTTGTGGTCAAACAGCTGAATTGTCAGCAACGGCCTCTGGGTCAGCTAAACAGTGAGTAACCCAGCAAGACAGCTGGTATGGTGACCACTTTGCAAAATAGCATGACACATAGCATGGTGCATTTTGCAAGCCCACTTGCTAACACCTATCCTATCCCCGAAAGGTGTCATACCCTTATCTGTTGTACCCCCCACCGGTACTGTGTCCTCATTAGGCCTCATATCCGGCTGGAGCTTGCTTCAGGTGAACACACACTGAAATTGTCAGCAACAGCCCTTAGGTCAGCTGGACCATGTCCACACCAGACACAACAGCAGCCATCCCTAGGTGTTGAGAGAGAATCTGTCACCGCTCAAATAGCGCATGACCGTGCGTCGAGGATCCAAGGGGAGGATGTGGCCAACCAGGCCAGCATCCATAGGTGGTGAGCAACCCATGCTGAAGAACCCCAAGATATTGCAGAGAGAGTACTGCAACCATGCACCAGACCCTAGTGAGAGGAACCCGCTCCGAGTATCTCGAATAGGGGCTTCGGGTTCTGGATAGGGGTTTGGGGTTGCGTCCCAAGAACCCGAGAGGAGGAACCCGACTCAGGGGTGCTCCGAACAGGGGTTATATGTGCTATACTGCAGCACCATTTTGATCTTTGCCACTGGACTGCTGGACCACTTTCATACTGCCGCTGTGCTACTGCTGCAGCACCACAGCAAATTTGCCATTGCTTCTAGGGTGCTACCGCATGCTACCATGCACTCTATCTTCTACTAAACATTATCTTTCCCACCATGCTTGACTAGACTTCGCTCACCACTATGGGAAAGCACAATGGACATTGCTACTGTTCAATTAACTTTCGTTCTTGTGGGAAGCTCCACCAAAGGCTTGTCCAAAAAATTCTGAGATTTTTGCCTCAAAAACCTTGCGTCAAAGAGGGTCTGGGGCCTCAAAACCTTAAATTGGACAGGGGTCATCACGTGTAAGGCAAAATTTGCGCCAAAAAAAAAACACCAATTTTGCATTCTTTGGCTGTAGTTGGTATGAAGAAACTACTTGATATCCTTTCACCTTCCTATTTTCAAAGTGAGGTTCTTGACCTCTGTGTTCACTCTGCCATGACTCAACAGATGGCTGCTTTGTTGGATCATTCTTGGAAATTTTCACTGAATCCGGGCTAAAAAACCTTATGTAACTTTGGACAAGGCTGACTGATTTTTGGCCTCAAAAACCTTAATTTTGGACAAGGAAATTTGAAATTTTCGCTCTAAAAAACCTAGGTATTTCACCGCGGTGTGTATGTCCTGCGGAATTTTATAATTGCTGTCTGATGCAGCCACTATGGCTATAATGAACCTGAGAACCTTGCACTGGTTGGGAGATTCAAGTTTTTCAGCACAATTTATGGGGAAAAATGTCGTTTGTTTTTCAGACATTTTTCACTGAAAAAAGCAGTGAAAAATTCAAATCTTTTTCACCTCTTTTGAGCTTCCTTTTGAATTTTTCACCTTGAACTCACAAAATAGTGAAAATGTTTTGGGTTTTCACTACCTTTTTCAGTGAAAAATGTCTGAAAAACAAACAACATTTTTCACCATAAATTGTGCTGAAAAACTTGAATCTCCCAACCAGTGTTGAGAACTTGCACTGGTTGGGAGATTCAAAATTTTCAGCACAATTTACTGTGAAAAATGCTGTTTGTTTTTCAGACATTTTTCACTGAAAAAAATGGTGAAATTTTCAAACCTTTTTCACCCCTTTTCAACTTTCTTTCAAGTTTTTCACCTCAAACCGGAAAAGTGGTGAAAAAGCTTTGAAAATTTCACCATTTTTTCAGTGAAAAATGCCTGAAAAACAAACAACATTTTTCACTGTAAATTGTGCTGAAAAATTTGTATCTCCCAACCAGTGTTGGTGGCTCACATCTCGGCTAAGACTGCATACAAGATACAGCCACACCATGAGTATGCGTGCACGCAAGAAAAACGACACACCGACGAGCTGTAGTGAGTCCTGAAAGAACTCGATCAATGGCTTACATTCAAACACAAAATAAATGGATCCAACCTGCACTGTGGGTGTCAAAGCTCACAAAAAATTTCATGCACTGGATACACAAATTCCATCCACCATGTTCATGGAATCCATGGGAAATAAGTGAAAGTCATGAACCTTCATTTCAGTTAGTTTTTGTTAGATTCCAGCTATCTATTTCACATACTTCAGTCATGAAATCCATCCAATCGACTGGTGAAATATAGATAGACAAGAGCTGAAAAAGCAGCTACAATGCATATAACACAGTTTATCATTGATTAGATTTATTGTGGTCATGTAATCAGGATAATTTATATTTCCGATAGATATAACATCAAGCACAAGGGACCTGGTTAGTTACACTGGTTGGCAGAATTGAATTTTTCCAGCACAATTTACAGTGAAAAATGTTGTTCGTTTTTCAGACATTTTTCACTGAAAAAAAAGGTGAAATTTTCAAAGCTTTTTTACCCCTTTTCAACTTTCTTTTGAGTTTTTCACCTCAAACCAGAAAAGTGGTGAAAATGTTTTGGGTTTTCCACCTAGTTTCCAGCTGACAAGGTGATGGAAAACAAACAAGATTTTTCACCGAGGATTCAGCAGAAAATTTTGAATTTCCCAACCAGTGTTAAATACAATGTTATGTGGTACCTCTTCTCACACATGCACATACACACAGGGAAAATTTTGGGAGGTCATGACCTGAGTTTTGTACCTTGCCTGAGCTACTGGGCAGATGCCCCTCACACCTGAGAGATTATGAAATTCATGCAGATTGAACCATGGAATTCAGTATGTTATTGCTATGGCCAGAAACACCTGAAAAATACATGAAAGGTAAAGTACCTGAAATATGTTTCTATACAAACCATACATGAATCTTGAAATTCATATCCCAGGCCTATGAATTTCATGAGCTTTGACACACACAGTGGTGTTGCCTCCTCAAGTAGATTATCTTTGTTGCCCACGACTCTAAGAGCTGTAGGCGGCCTATGTTCCATCATTGCCGGTGTCTCTGCCACTCCGTTGTGAGCCTAACATGATTTAGTATACCGGGCGCCTTCTGATTCCTTTACAGAATCTTACTGGAGGTAATACGGTCTTTGCAACAAGGCCCTTATCCTCCAAGCGGTGTCTCGATACTGTGGACTTATGGCACCACTTGCCCTGTTTTTTCGTCCCATTGAACTGTCTGGAATCCAACTATACCTAAACACCGCACATTTTGTGTGTTTCAGGAATAGTCTGATTACGGTATAGGCTTATTTCTAAGGACTGGTATACAGTCTCAGTATAGCCAGTTGGGTTGTGATCACGGGGGTAACGGGTACAAGGGGTAGGGAACTACCCTGTGGATCTGTGGTGCTTGCCTCAAAAATTGTAAAGGAATGTGTAGCCCACAAACCTCTTAAGGGACTACTTCTGGTCTTATTCCCACACAATGGAATAGGCCGGGTGTACTGATGACAAGGGCATGCGGGAATAGTCTTATTTCTGCACCAATAGGCTGTGTGCCTTCCATGTGATAGACATCAAGGTCTGGGGATGTACATTCCGATGAAGTTCCGGGATAAGCAAAGGTCGGCTAAGGTGATCTGATGGGATTGTTCTTATTCTGAGTGATCAGAGTTGGAGAAATAGGAACCCTTTCTGGGACGAGTCTCACTATGGGTATCTATGAGGAGCTGGAGGCCAGGGGAACATTACCCGATGGTCAGCAACAACAGGAGAGGACCAGGGACAACGGGAAATAGGATGAATGACTCAGTATCAGTCAGCCACGAGACTGAGGGTTTCAAACCCCTCAGATGACCAACACCGCATGGTCGGACATCACAATCGTCCTGTATGCTGGCCAATGGCAATATGCTCGCGGGAGCCCTTCCGACGGATAAACGGCTGTGGAAGGGGAACTCGGGCAATTTTACTAATTTCTGTTTCGTTCATGGACTTGGATATGATTTTGGGGTGTTTGTATAAGTAGTCAGGACATTGTCTTGAGTAGGGTACAGAATCACCCGTGTATTAGTAGGCTGAACACTTGCGATTGGGCTATTTCTGGGGTTGGCGCAGTGTGTATCGTCGTTGGACTTTAACATTGGGAAACCTGAGTTGGAATAAGGAATAGGGTATCAGAAATGTCTTGGACGTGATTGAGGCTATCTAGTGTCTGGAAATCGAATCATTTATCGTCATCACCATCGTCTATTGTCATCACCATCGAACATTGTCTATCGTCTCAGCTGTCTGGGAAATAAGCTTTCAGAGCTTCTATCGTCTGGAATTGTTTATCGTCGACCTCTCTGAGGTCTCCTGTACATCATTGAACGTCACCACCACCACCACTCTCAATACTTGCTGTCTCATAAGCTGCGAAGCTTTTACAGCTAAAGTCGGAACCGAAGGCGCGACCAAAATTTTTCTGTTTTGGAACATTTTCAGAGAATTGTCAATATCTCAGTCAGTTCTGCACTGATTTGCATAAAAACTAGATAGATTTACCCCGCTAATTCATGCGCAATTAGTGACAGAGGAATTTTTGAAAATATCATGTATTAGGTAATCTGTGTTTTTGGAGCATTTTCATGCCAAATATCGTTTTTGCATGCCTAGAACAGGTTGCAGAGGTCCAATACTTTGTGAGGAGCAATATTCATACTGAGGAAAGGATGTGACAGAGCCAAAAATACAAATAACTTTATTACCGTTCTTCCAGCTGCATTGGAGGCAATCAGCATTTTCTTGCATCTGAAGATCCTGTGAGAATCACACTTATCTGAATATTTTGTGTACTTTTGGCTCTGTCACCTCCTTGCCTAGTCACATACACTGTTGCCTGCAAAATATTAGGCCCCTGAAACATGTTCTAGCCATGCAAAAACGGTATTTGGCGTGAAAATGCTCCAAAAACACAGATTACCTAATACATGATATTTTCAAAAATTCCTCTCTGTCACTAATTTCTCATGAATTGGCTGAGTAAATCTATCTAGTTTTTATGCAAATCAGTGCAGAACTGACTGAGATATTGACAATTCTCTGAAAATGTTCCAAAACAGAAAAATTTTGGTCACACCTTCGGTTCCGACTTTAGCTGTAAACATCTTATTTCCACCACTCAATTATCGCTCAGGCCAATTCCTGGTGATATCTTGTAGTGAAGGTTCATCTTCCTAAGGGAAACACATACCTTCCCTTCAAACTTGTTAGGACCTGTAAAAGGACTGTCACTTGTCTGAATCTCAGTTCTTGCGCTCTCTGATCAGCCTATTTCCGATCTCTGTCTTATTTCCATAGGCGTCACTGCTTATTTCGGAAAGACTTGGGTTGTATTTGGGTGATAAGTGGGTTGTTTGGGTTTAGTTCGGAGCACATCGTTCACTGTCCTTCTACTGCCAGGTTTGCGCCCCACAGCCATAAGAGCGGCAATGACACAGGGCATAGTTCTTCTTGCCCCTTCCGTGTTCGATGTCAGGAACAAAGTACACGACTGCACTGATGTATGTGGAAGACGAAGAGGATGATGGACTCGAATAATATTTGTGATTAGATATGATCAGATCACGAATATGTTTACAGGTCTTTGTGGAACTTAGGGTGTGGCTCATTTTTTTATCAAAATTTTCATGTTCTTTATTTTAAAAATAATTTCTGTTCTTGTTGAATTTTTTTTCAAGAAAAACCTGACCTGCAGGTACGACAAGGGAGTGTTATATCTGTGTCGGAAAAGGCCGGAAGGACGGAAGGCCGGAAAGACGTAAAGGCCAGAAAGACGGATAGGGCCGTAAGTGATACCACGTAGGAGATCGGGTACACCAACTAACTTGGCTCGACGATGAAGAAAGCAGAAGTCAGACCACGGAGCAATGCAGAGGCAAAGCACGTTAATTTTCAACTAAAGATACAGTAGAACATAATATGTATTTATACTAAATACGGAGATACGTCTAATGCGGAAAGAGGTATGTAAAAGACAATAAGTACAGAGGAAGACAATAAGAACAATAAGAGAGAAGCATAGTTGCATAAGTCATATGTTTGATTTGGGGAACGCTCAGAAAACCTTCATTGCAAAAACCCCAAGGTTTGTGCATCAATGGAACTAGCCGGACACAACGGAAAAGTTGGATAGGATGCAATGGCCGTAAAGTAGGCCGTAACCGGAAAGGCCGTAAACGGCCGTAAAGGAACTGGAAAGGATCGGAAAGTGCATGGTCGTAACAGGGAGTTCCAAGGATCGGACCTGAAATAATGATACCTGTACCTCTGTATACCTTGGTACCTGTGGAGGTTGGGAGAGGTTTGGACAAAGGTGCAAATTAGACAACCTCTACCTCACCCATACCTCTCCTCATACCTCCAGAGGTATACCCCTACCCCTGGTGATCCTTATAGTTAAGAAAAGACATGTATAAACAGCCAGCTAGAACGAAAGAAATAATGTAATTGGAGTTACAGCTCTTTGCGGAACTTAGGGTGCGGCTCATTTTTTATCAAAATTTGATGTTTCCACCAGGATGGCTGCTGTGAGCTCAATTCCGAACCGTTTCCCTTGAAGATATGACCATTGAATTCGCATTTCCATTCTGGAGGGCATGGCCTCCTCAGATTTTCTGATGGCGAATCAAATTGCCTGATTGGGAGAATATCCAGGTTTTGACTAGGACAGCTGTAACATGAGCTATATTTGTTCGATTGGGCTAATTTTTTGATACAATGAACTCACAGGTATACCAGAGGGCAGCAAATACCGGAATTTTTAATGTGACCCATACCTCAGATTCATTATCTATTACAAGCCCACCAAACTCTATTTTTGAAGTCTTGAGCCAAATACAAAGTCATATAAAAAATCCCGGTATTTGCTGCCCTCCAGTATACCTATGAGTTCATTGTATCAAAATATTAGCCCAATCAAACGAATGTAGCTCATGTTACAGCTGTCTGCTCAACACAAGTTAACTATGTGGTCAAAACAACAAACCGGCCTCAAATATATTTCATTCACCCAGCCCTCAAAACGCGTGGCTACATCGTGAGCACGGAAATGGCCGAAAGCTCGACGAAAGGGGTTACTGGCCGGATTTAAGCAAATGACAGTTCAGGTGACAGTTACAGCCGTTTGCGAAACAATATCCGGATTTTGATTGTGTGGTGCTGCTCAATTTTTGCTTACCTTTGTTTGACGGTGAGTCTGCCTTCGCTCCACTCGCACCCTTCTCGACACTATCGGCTACGGATGCTACGCAAGTATGAATCGCTTGGGCTGCAACTAGTGACTCCTCACCATGGCCCGAGGCTCTCAAAGAACATTTCGAGCGAGAAGAAACAAGTCCATTTGTACTACAATCGCCGCCCTCGTCGGAAGCAGGCCGAAGCAGGCCGACATTGCGGCAGACCTTCAAATATCCGTCAGTTCGGTAGAAAATATTCTGGGTCGCTATCGACGGGATAGCCAAGGCTATGCCTCGCCCACCCTCCGGGTTCATGGTCGCCCACGCAGTTTGACAACTGCTGACATTGACGTGTGTACCTCTCATGCCATTTCATGTGCCGACTGAATGTTGCTGCAGTTTATAGTCGGGTTGATTGAGCGACATATACTTGTACGAGATCCAAGCCGAGCTGCAAGAAACTTGCGATGTCGAAACATCTCTCCCTGCAATCTGCAGAGCTCTGACGCGCCGATACCGGGGTTGGTTGGATTTGCGGCAGGGGCAACAGGCGCGGCAGCCTCAAGTGCAACAGGCGGGGCCTCTGCAGTGTACGGAGGGGGGAACTCAGGCTCAGCGAGAACCGTCCATCCGTCTTGTTGCCTAGTGTGTTCCCGGTAGTACGATGGGTTAATGTTCTTGTTCATCTTGTTGAGACGATAGTGGGTGCATGTGGGAAGGGAAAATAGATTGCATCCGACGTGTAAATACTCTGGGGGGCCGTTGTGGAGTCACAACACCGTGTTCGGCGTTATGATCAACGCAAGCGTGGAGTGAACGCAGACTCACTGTCAAACAGAGGTAAGTAAAAATCGAGCAGCACCACACGATCAAAATCCGGATACTGTTTCGCAAACGGCTGTAGGTGACCGTTGCAACATCTGCAAGTGACAGTTGATTGTCCGCCGTGACAATGAAACATCCCTTGTGTAGAGGTCTATCCGCCATCATCCGGCGGATGCCTCATGAAAGATGGTCCCTTTACGAGCCTGTTTTATTCCTCATACCTCCAATCCTTAATGATACGTGTCTTATTGTTTGAGGACTTTAGGGCAGGTCCAACAAGGAATTGCCGGAATGATAAACGCGGAGTTTAATTGGAGTTTAAAAAGGCTTCAGACAGACACATGTAAGTGAAACGGATGCCGCGACAAGACAGATCAATAACTCTTCGCTCTTTCGGCCCGCTACTCCCTTCAAGGCTGGACAAATCGCGAAGGATGTAAATATTCGTGAAGGAATATATTAAACTCGTGAACGGGGTCCTAGACCCTTCACGACCGTTCATCCTTAACGAATCATCCGTAATCATCCGCCGCCGGCCGGATGAATCCTCTACACACTACTCGTTCTCGGACACGCCGGGAACAAAATGAGAATGCCGACTAAGGCGTGCTCCTACCCCCGCTTCAGCCCTGAGACTGGAGTCCTTAATATTAATGCTAGGATAAGTCAATAAAGTAATTATATTCAACGCACGCCGAACACCGTAGAATTAGCGATGCCGAAAGTGAAAGAAAAAAATGATATTTATACAGTACTCGACGCTGGGATCCTCAGGCACCAACACTCCGGGAAGCAAGCCGCACACAACCTCCTGTGCCGTAGTTGATACGCTCAGACTCCACGACAAGCCCTCGCATGAAAAACTGAAAAGGTTTCGAAAAAAGCGACTCATCGTCGACGAAAAGATCAGGATGCGTGTTCGCTCGGAACTAGCACTGCTCGACATCAGCCTGTTTGAGCGATTGATTCCTTGGAGCAGAGGGTTTGGATTCAGGGGAAGAGAGAGCAGCCATTGCTGACACACCTGGCCATGGACGGCGGCATCAGAGATGAAGTTGATTGATGCAATTGAATGACAGACTGATCGGCTGAGATCCCCAGATCTCAGATCTGCCAGTGGTTCAAGACGACACTGTCAAGATCGACCACCAACTACCCTTGGCTTACTGGCCTTGATAGCGAGACTTGATTTAAGCTGCACACACGGACCAATTTTTCAATCCCTAGCATTCCATTCCTTAGCGTCGTTTTTGCCCATATTACTTTCGCACGGTCAAAGCGTGGGTTTTGTCGAATTCAAGAACCCTGTCCGCGTGGATGCATGGCAGGTATATGGAACCTGCAGTATTAGGATCGATAGAGATGGCCGTCGGCGCCACAGAGTGACGTGGGACTTTGGACTGAGCGTCGACCACGCGTCCTTTCCACTTTGCTTCACAACGACCATGTCTGACCACCCAAAGCAGCCAACGACCAACTGGCGCGACAAGCTCGGCGGATTCCGCAACCTCAGTCAGAAACTCAGTCCGGCATCCTCTCCACGGCTGTCTCGAAGCACGACACTAGCGCCGTCTAACAGGCAAGGACCGGCACCCGGTGAAACTGCGAGTGAGTCTTTTTGTTCACGTTCCAGCCACTGCTGATTGCTTCAACCAAGTCTTGCCACCTAACCCTGAGAGTGCATCCAGGTGTGCCGATAACCGCGAAGATTCATTGAAAAGGGGTGATACAGCTAAGGCTGGTGAGTCTTGTTGGATCACATATCTGCGGAAATTCACGAACAAACCAGATAATTCGGATACTGTGCAGTCCATGTCTGGTGGGTCATCTCGATATATTTAACTCGTATCTGCTTCCCCACTCAGAATGATCCACTATGCCAGTTGGACCAACTTATCGCAGTTCCACAATTAACCTGACTGGTATTTGTCATTTTACATGAATCTAGGTCAAAGTCATGGTTCATTCATTGGTCATTAGTTCATGGTGGGGCTGGGGGTTCTGGAGGCAAGGGTGGGGAAAATGGTGGTCATGGTGGAACAGGTGAAGGACCCAAGATCACATTCCCCTACAGCAATGTCAATCTCACAAATCCCCATGAAACTAGTATGCTCTTCTATGGGTTATGGAATTTTTGAAGCTGATGAACAAATTCAAAGGATTACAATTCATCAAGGAGAAGCTCGCCAACCATATTACAACACAGCATAAATTTACAGATCAGAGCAAGAGTCTTTGTGCACCTGGTACTCGTGTGGAAATCCAAGAGGACATCTTGAAGTGGCTATCACCACAGCCTGGAACCAAGGAACATATCTTCTGGATCACAGGTATAGCAGGCAGCGGCAAATCAACACTCTCTGCAACTCTTGTCGACAATCTTCGCAAGAAAAGACACACCGGTCGCAGCTCAGTTCTTTATCTCTCGCAACATCCCCGAAACAATTGATCCAAACAAAGTCATTCCCACTATTGCGAAACAGCTCTCAGAATTTTCTCCAGCAGCCGCTTGCATCATCCATGACACATTGAAGAAGGGCTTCCCTCCCTCCCGGGAAGAGCAAGTAGAGAAACTTCTATTAGCTCCAATCCGGGAAATCTGCAAATCCTGTGACAGGGTCATCATCATTCTCATTGATGCACTAGATGAGCTCCAGAATGCCGCTGAGAGCGCACTGGAGATGCTGTCACCAATCGCGCCAAGGGATTGTGACCTTCCCGATAACATCCGATTCATTGTTACTTCTAGACCAGAGCACTGGGCCGACATCTCCAAGTCTAAAACACTCGAGCTCCTGGTGTTCAAGCAGCGTCCCCTCCTGACAGACTTGTCTGTGTCTGAAGTTCACAACTTTATTGTTGCAAGGATGCAGAAAATGACACCAATGGGATGGCATGATTGGCCAACGCAGGACCAATTGTTGAAGTTATCTGGAAAAGCAAATGGCCTCTTTCACTACGCTGCAACTGCTCTTCAGTGGATTGAGCAGCAGATTCGCCAGTATGGGAAGGCCTCTCAAAAACGAGTCTTTGATCAATTTACCCAAATGGGTATTGGTCAGCTCGAGGATCTATACAGGCTTATTTTGACCTCGTTTGAGAACATAGACGATCCAGCACAGGACACAGACTGGCGTGTGAATCAACTATGCGGCTTTCGGCATGTTATTGGGACCATTCTCATGCTTAATGAGCCATTGTCCATGCGTCAAATCATTGCTTTATTGGCTGATATCCCAGAGGATGACTTTGATGTCACAAACTTCCTGCAGCAGATGCGCAGTGTCTTGATTCCAGGCACCACTACATTGTTTGAGGAGGCAACACCACAAATACACAAGTCTTTTCGTGATTATATCATGGATGGACATGCACCAGCAGAATTCCATATCCTCACAGCCCATGCGCACTTTGTAACAGCAAGAAGCTGTTTGGAGGTCATTGTCAAAGCAGAGAGCCGGTCTAATGTTGTTGTGAAGTATTCTGTTGAATACTGGTGTCAACACTTGCGAAATGCGGTGGAAGGAGGCATGACATGTGAGAATGGGAGGATGTGGAACCTGTTTGAACACATGGTGGAGAAACCAGTTGTAAACATCTGGAAAGAAAATTGGTGGCAGGTATTCCGTGATGTGGGTGCTGTGGGGTGGGGGCTATTGAAGGTGAGAACAAAAATACAGGAGGGAAAGGCAAATTAATAATGATCTTCCAGCAAGGTACTGATAAGGACAAGATGGAGGGAATTTCAAGGATATTAATGAAGGCAAAAGTGTGTGACAGGCCAACATTAAATGGCATGAGTATACTAATTGGAGGTAATTCCATTCGTCTATAGAAAGTGTGTGCTTTTCCTCTGTTGTGTTTCCTTGTCTTGCTCACTTTCCCTCACCTTCCCATCTCTAGGAAGTGTGTGCTTTTCCTCTGTCACCCATCCTTGTCTCACTGACTTTCCTTCACCTTCCCTCTCTAGTTTGTGCGCACTTTTCCTCTGTGACCTGTCCTTGTCTTGCTCACTCTCCCTTGCCTTCTTGTCTGTAGTTTGTATGTGCTTTTCCTCTGTTGCCCATCCTTGGCTCCCTCACCTTCCCTCACCTTCTTGTATCTAGTCTGTGTGTGCTTTTCCTCTGTTGCACATCCTTGTCTCACTCACTTTCCCTCGCCTTTGTGTCTCTAGGAAGTGCGTGCTTTTCCTCTGTTGCCCCTCCTTGCCTCACACACTTTCCCTCACCTTCTTGTCTCTAGGAAGTCCGTGCTTTTCCTCTGTTGCCTGTCCTTGTCTTGCTCACTTTCCATCGCTTCTTGTCTCTAGAGAGTGTGTGCTTTTCCTCTGTTGCCTGTCCTTGTCTCACTTACTCTCCCTTGCCTTCTCATCTCTAGCCTGTGTGTACTTTTCCTCTGTCACCTGTCCTTGTGTCACTCACTTTCCCTTGCCTTCTCGTCTCCAGTTGGTGCATGCTTTTCCTCTGTCACCTGTCCTTGTCTTGCTCACTTTCCCTTGCTTTCTTGGCTCTAGTTGGTGCATGCTTTTCCACTGTTGCCCATCCTTGTTTCACTCACTTTCCCTTGCCTTCTTGTCTCTAGGCTGTGCGTGCTTTTCCTCTGTTGTCCTTGTCTCACTCACTTTTCCTCGCCTTCTTGCTTCTAGTTAGTGTGTGCTTTTCTTCTGTTGCCCATCCCTGTCTCGCTCACTTTTCCTCACCTTCTTGCTCCTAGTTGGTGTGTGCTTTTGCTCTGTTGCTTGTCCTTGTCTCCCTCACTTTCCCTCGCCTTCTCATCTCTAGAGAGTGTGTGCTTTTCCT
Source organism: Mycena olivaceomarginata (assembly GCA_029378375.1). Taxonomy (NCBI): domain Eukaryota; kingdom Fungi; phylum Basidiomycota; class Agaricomycetes; order Agaricales; family Mycenaceae; genus Mycena; species Mycena olivaceomarginata. The sequence goes on from JARKIC010002896.1 coordinate 29,985, forward strand.
CTATCTCCCATCCTTGTTTCACTCACTTTTCTTTGCCTTTAGGAAGTGTGTGCTTTTCCTCTGTCACCCATCCTTGTCTTGCTCACTTTTTCTCGCCTTCTTGTCTCTAGGAAGTGCATGCTTTTCCTCTGTTTCCGATCCTTGCCTTGCTCACTATCCCTTGCCTTCTTGTCTTTAGTCCGTGTGTGCTTTTGCTCTGTTTCCCCATCCTTGTTTTTCTCACTCTCTCTCACCTTCTTGTCTCTAGAGAGTGTGTGCTTTTCCTCTGTCACCTGTCCTTGTCTTGCTCACTTTCCCTTGTCTTCTCATCTCTAGGCTGTGCATCCTTTTCCTTTGTTGGCTGTCCTTGTATCACTCACCTTCCCTCGCCTTCTTGTCGTTAGGCCGTGCGTGCTTTTTTCTGTTGCCTGTCCTCTCGCTCACTTTTCCTTGCCTTCTTGTCTCTAGGCTGTGCGTTCTTTTCCTGTGTTGCCTGTCCTTGTCTTGCTCACTGTTCCTCACCTTCTTGTCTCTAGTTTGTATGTGCTTTTCCACTGTTGCCTGTCCTTGTCTTGCTCACTTTTCCTCGCCTTCTTGCTTCTAGTTGGTGTGTGCTTTTCTTCTGTTGGCATCCTTGTCTTGCTCACTTTTCCTCACCTTCTCATCTCTAGGCCGTGCGTGCTTTTCCTGTGGTTGCCTGTCCTTGTCTTGCTCACTGTCCCTCACCTCCTTGTTCCAGAAAGTGTGTGCTTTTCCTATGTTGTCCATTCTTGTCTCACTCACTCTCCCTTGCATTCTCGTCGCTAGTTGGTATGTGCTTTTCCTTTGTTGCTTGTCCTCGTCTTGCTCACTTTTTCTCACCTTTTCATCTCTAGTTTGTGCGTGCTTTCCCTCTGTTGCCTGTCCTTGTCTTGCTCACTTTCTCTCACCTTCTCGTCTCTAGTCAGTGCGTACTTTTCCTCTGTCACCTGTCCTTGTCTCGCTCACTTTCCCTCACCTTCTTTGTCTCTAGTTGGTGCATGCTTTTCCTCTGTCACCCCTCCTTGTCTCACTCACTCTCCCTCCCCTTCTCATCTCTAGAGAGTGTGTGCTTTTCCTCTGTTGCCCATCCTTGTCTCACTCACTTTCCCTCACCTTCTCATCTCCAGGAAGTGCATGCTTTTCCTCTGTCCCCCATCCTTGTCTCACTCACTTTCCCTCACCTTCTCATCTCCAGGAAGTGCATGCTTTTCCTCTGTCACCCATCCTTGTCTCACTCACTTTCCCTCGCCCTCTTTTCTCTAGGCAGTTTGTGATTTCCCCTCCCTCCAACCTCAGTCTGACTGGTTTTTGTCTTTCATTGCTATGCAGATTGTAAGGCCTCCTGTTTCTCTTCTCAGCACTCACTTCTCTTGGTTGCAGCCCTATCACAGCATTTGGGATCATGGCCTTCTTCCAGCATGGGACTCCAAGCAATCCCCCTTTCCAGCGGCGTCATCTCATCAAGTGTCACCAGATAAAATTTTGGATGTGTATTTTGGCCTTGAGGGTGTCCCATAGAGTATCCAGGTCTTCGATGAGTTCAGCAATATATCAAGAAATATATTTGCTATATGTAGAACTATCTCGGCAAGCATGAGGTGCACACATTCTATCATTCAAGAAAATATGTTGTGGTTAGATTTCCAAATGAACATTGCCTAGCAATGTTTAAATTTGCAGCAAGTTTTGTACAGCTTCTTCAAGATGATGCTGCACTTCTTCATCAGCATGATCCATGGGTACCATGATGGGAGACCCACTTGATTCGGTGTTCATCTGTGCCTCTATTTCAGTGGATGATGGCCTGAACAACAATGCATTGAGCATCATGATTTGAGGGTTAATCCCTGGATTGCCTGGAGTAGTTGAAGTAGTGGTTACTCCCCTTGTCGACCAGTAATCATGGTGAATATTGCTCAGCACGTAAATTGAAGTGTTGATACTGCCTAGCACCTCACTCACTCACTCACTCATTTTTGGAGTGCTGTGGAGGGGACGGATGGCCGAAGTATGGAAATGTGGCATTCGGACTCCACTGTTGGCACCAATGGTTTTCGCTTTTTATACAGATTAATGGCTATACTGGACAATTGCCGCTGTTACCGTGGGTACAATGGGTACAATGGTTGCTCAAAAATACACAGGTTCAGCTGAGATCTCACGGATCAGCAATCAGCATGGCAACCGCTGATCCAAATCGCACACTTTGGGATGAAAATTTGGAACAATTTGGAAGTGGGTGGAAGGGTGTCTTGAGATCACTTGAAGACAAGGACGGTCAAAGGGCACAACCCAACTTGGCAGTAGATGTTATCGCCATAAGTCGGCTCTCAAAATATTACCTCAAATCTGGGAACTCGCTGAAACGGTGCACTTCTTATATGACTAGGAATAGCTAATTGATAGATATTGCGAACAAACACCCAAAACAACCAACCACAACCAATCTACCTCCAAAGATCTAAGTGCTTCTCTTTGTGAGTTCGGGTCTGGGCCGTAGTATGCGACCAGCAGGTTTGAACAAACACAAGTTTGATTTATAGGCTTCCAACAACACACTCTACAATGTACTAGCAATATGCAACCGCCAACAACAACACTGCTAGGAACCTAGGGATGGTCCGGGGGTGTGTTTATATGGGGTGGATACAAGATGGCTGGACCGCTAGGTCGAGAACACCAGGGCAGAGTATGTAGGTTTGTGAAAATCCTCGCTAAGGGCAGCCCCAAAGACTACTGAGGCTAACAACAAGGGACTTCAATCCTCAAACGGCAAGACTCTCCTTGACTGCTGACCTATTCCTTAACCAAGAATAGGAACCTTTCCGCTTTCATCGGCACTAGTTCACTACAAGCGTCCAGCTAGCGACCCAACACACTACGACAGAGCTTCCGTCTATATCAGGGTGAAGGCGAAGTAACTGACAAGTTATAGCCAAACTAGAGGTGGGGGCACCTAGTCTGTCTTCTTCTTAGTGGGCTCAACTCAACACACAATCCACCTAGCAAGCGATCCAACACACTACGACAGAGCTTCCGTCTTGTCGGGGTGAAGGCAAAGTCACTAGCGCAAACTGCAGTTGGGTCTCGAAGAGAACACCCTGGTTTTATATGTGGAGGTCTAGGACCAACAACACGAAATCCTCAACTTAGTCACTCGATGTTTCCAGAGTCCACAGTTTACTGATTCCAATATAAAGACTACTACAAGTGAAGTTCAGTATCAACCTCCACTAGCAGCCTGAGTCCACTAGCACCAGCTTCGTCCAAAGTCTGGGGCGTAATGTTCTTAGACCCTAGTCTGTCCTGCGCTCCCTTTTATACTACTAGGTGTGAGTTACATGTGAAAGCGAGCTGAATAATACAATAAGCAATATTAGATGATAAGAAATACGGTCAGCCAATGAGACAACTGCCGTTTGGTTCTGGGACTGGTTTGGTATATGCCAGGTCAGCCTCGCTGACCGGCTAGTGTTCAAACCGTGGGTATATCAATGGATCCTCAGCCCTCCGTCTATGCCGAGTACCCCTTCTGGACCAACCGGCGATGTAGCTGGTGATCTAGGTCATCTCTACTCTATCAGAACGTCGATCTATTACATCTAGGCGACGCAGTGTTGCGACCGACATCAAATGGTCATAGCTTGTTGGTCAGAACGTCGAACCACCCTCCGGTCATCGGTACAGGCTGTACAATCGTCCCTAGCCCCGTTTCAATAGCCGACTGGCTATTCCCCTTTGCCCTAGCTGCCCAGATCGGGCACTAGCTGCGTGCTGCCTCATCTCGTATGTCGTGGTATGTCTTTCTTCAAAGCCCTAGCCAGTCACTAGTAGGGTTATTCCGCCTAGCGCCATCAGCTGCTTATCCAGAATTAGATAGTACCATTGGTTACTGCGCCGAGCTTCCTCTCCTAGCTGAAGGTGTAGCTCCCTAGTTGCACTTCCAGCGTAGATATGCCATCTGCATAGACCCTCGGCTAGCAGCACACCCGTCCCAAGTCATCTCTGGACTACTAGAGTCTCCCTAGGTCATGTCTCATGAATGTATAGGCAGTGGTTTTAATCCTGTGTTGTTTGATACACTCAGACTAGCAGGCTAGCACATCACACTAGTGCAGCATGTCGCTACAGTCAGCGTTAGGGGCTCGCTCATGACTCTCCTTTATATCACCTAACAAGTGGTCTGTGTACTAAATGGTATGCTAAGTACAACAGAAGTGGCTAGTTGCCTTCCCGTTGTATAAATACATGGTCATAGGAAATCGCAAATTAGCCCTAGATGCCGCCATGGTTATTTACTAGGTACACACCGTTTCATTCACCGTACTACTCAAAAGATGTTTCCATCTTTTTCAAGTTTCAGCAAGATGTTTCTCCTGCAGGATCGCTGTAATCGCTCAGTTGCGCCATTTGTCCCACAAAGACGTCAAGTCTTTCATTGACCTCTGTTTTTATTGAATTCACGGGAGTTGAATCCCATGAAACCACCAGAGTTGGAATAAGTCCAGGAACATGTGTAGAGGTGCTAGCCCCAGGACTATCAAGCCAACATCACACCCGCTGTCCTTCCAGTCCAATTGGTTCGCAATATAATCAGCAAGTTTCAACACCTGCTTATAGGACAAACAGTCTCCTCTCCAAGTAGTGGGTTCTGTTTTGCCATCAGAAACCTCATCCTTCGCAAGTGGTTCCTCATGAATTGTGCATAGACCCTGCTGGTTCATTGCTACCCTCCACTTCCTGGCTTCAGTTATTTCCCAACACACGACAGGACAAGATTGACTAGTGTCCAGTTTACAACAAAGGCTGAAGGTCCTTTCTTCAGTTCTCCGCTTCTGTTTCAAACACCAGTTTGGAAACGGCGCAATTTCCCGAGTTCAGAGCGGGAAATAGGATGTGCTCCACGCTGATGTCCTGGAGTTTTCTGAAGTGAACCAACCTCCTGGTCTTCCACTTCCGGATACAACCGCAAGATTTGTTTCCACCATTTCTTATATGTTGAACCCTAAGCTTCCGCCAACATGGAAGAGGCTCTGCCATTGCTCTCTGATGTCACTATCATCGAGATAATTAAGCAGAAAGATTCTTCTGTTCTTATTCGCCAGTGATCCCACCACTATCACACACTTGCTCGGTGTTTCTAAGAAACAATTTTAGACTGCTAGCAGTTTCTCCATTGAACTTGGGACGGTTAGAGTCCCATGCCATGGGTATTTTAAAGCCCTGAACAGTAGGCATATCATTGTTGGATCTGAAGAAGAGTTGGTGTTGTTTCCGTCTCAACTGGGTTTCTGAGATTACTTGGTTTGTTTTGCGTGTTAGGCAAAGAAACAGAACCAGTAGCAATCGTGTCGGCTCTAGTAGAAACACTACATCCACAACCTCAACTAGGAGAACCAGATACCCTCGGTGGTTTCCAATTCGTGAAAGTTTGTAAAGGAGCAACTAGTGTTTCCCTTGCTCGACGGGAAGTCGCGGTGCTACGTGATGCAGAAGTGGAATTACTGAATTGCCCACTACGAAGTCCTCCTTCCCCACAAAGTAGAGCAGGAAGACCTGAAGGTGATGTGTTCTGGTTTGGTACCAGCACCTCGTCTAGGAGGAATGATGACGACCCAACAGAAGTGTTGTTTGGAAGTGTTTCCAAACAAGTTTTACAGCAAAATGCTCAATCTTATCTTGAAAGAGATCAGAACCTTCCCTCGCGGTGGGCTCCAGATGATTGATGTGCTCAGAACCTATATAAGAAACACACAAATAATCCCACTTGACTCGCAATCGGCACAGAAACAGTCCAGAGACAACAATCAACAAACAAATCAAATGGCAATATCTGCATGTTTCTGAGATCTCGACCAGTTACAGCCCCTAGTATTGTAAAGGTTGTAGGGAGAGGTTTTGTATCTCAGAGAGACAAAGAACAAGCTGCGTATAACGTGTTTCTAGACATGGTGGAAACATAGTTTCCAAGCAAGGTAGATTTATAGCTTCGCAGTGTGTATGTGTCCAAGTGACAGAGAAACAATTTTAAGTAGTCCCGTAGACTCAAGTAAGACCCCTAGTTTATAGACCAAGTGTGTTCACAGAGCTTTCCTAAAGGTACTTTCTGAGTAGTGCACAGCAGTCACGTTTCCAAAGTTTTCCCTGGACAGTACTTTCTGAAACCCGCTCCGCAACAACAGCAATAATGTTTCTTCAACAGAGTCCCAGTTCCAACAGTTTCACAGAGTTCTTAACAGTTTCCAGGTAGAACCCAAGTGCGTTTCCAGAATAATATATGATTCAGAAACAAATAAGATTTCAACTAATAATGCTACTCTATAAGAGTGTGTTCACCGAGGATCCCAAGATCAACCTAATGTGCAGTGTATAGCCTACTAGTTTGGGGGATGATGCTGTGTCCACTGTAAAAAATGCTTTCCGGATACTTATACAGCTGCCAAGACACAATTACAAAGCCCAAAACACAATCCCAATGAGTCAAATGTCCGTTTATCTGCCTCTTTAACCATTTTTCCATCGGTTGTTCTTCAGAGTGTTACCTCCCATTAGTTCCCAACTGTGAGCACACCATGTTCCCTTGCCAATTACAAGGCAGGAACCCCATGTATTATTCAGAGGGTGTGTTGATCACCGATAGATTGGCACTGCACTCATTCAACCTGTTTCTGCTTCAACTCAGCTCTCCCCTCCGTTACAAGTGCAGAACTTGATAATACTCCTTTGTAGGTCTCGGTAGATACCCATTTCTGAGGTGTTTCCCAGAAAGGGTTCTTGAGAAAGAACCTTAAAATGCCTTTAGAGTTGTGATCCGGATCCTCAGAATAGCCAACCACCTGTTTCGGTGTATCCATATTCGGTGGAGCCAGCAACTGAAATACTTGTGACCTGACATGTCCCCTTAGTGTCCCCACACAAAAGAATATATTGCCTAACTCCCGTTCCTTTGACCCATTCTGTTGTTTAAGTGGGTGTTGGAAACAAGTCAAACAAAGTTCCTTGACTTGTTAATTGGCTGCACATTCCCCTGCGGTTTTCAGGGTGAGACTTGCCAATGGACATTCTAATTCCTTAGAATGTTCACCCGTTTCTCTGTGGTTCGCCCAACAGCTACCAGGAACCAGTACTGTAACAGTTTCAGCAATGAGCACAATCAGAAACACACAAAACTATGTGTATCTAACTATGGCCCAATTACTGGCATATCACTGCACTACAGTAGCCTTGGACGGCTTATTATTTGGGATTGAGAACATGGCACCCACACTACAGCAGGTTTGGAAGGCTTATTATTTGGAGAACACGGCACCTTGTTGGATTGGGATTGTTGGCTCAGCTTGTAAAAGCTTAAATTCGATTTGTTGGCTTAGGTGCTCATTTGGCATTGCTCAAAGAGCTCTAATACTCTAAAAAAAACCTTGCACTTCTGACTAGACCCTTAAACAGGCTTGCTGCTTGCAACCTTTATTGGATTATCTGTACTCCTTGAACCTTCTTAAAGTGTTCAAAAGACCCATACTTGGTGGTACAGTCTAAACCATTAAAGGGGAAAGTAGTTGGGATTTGGTTTACCATTGTGTTTTTGGCTTAATCAAGCAAACGTGCATTGTTGCTGGTTGGATCTTGATTAAACTAGTACTGATGTTGTGGACACTGAGCAAGCATTTCAGCAGAGGTACGGAAACTAGCGGTGGAATCCAAAGGAGTTTATTAGGCAGTACTAATACAGAGTGGTAATAAAAAACACCTAGCAGGGGAATCTAAAGAGAAGAAAGGATGAGGATTCCCATACTAGATGAAGCTTATAAACTAATAGGTATTAGTGGTAACACATGACCAAAGGGGTCTACAGTGATCTCGGGCCCAGTCACATACACATGCCAGTGCAAGCGACTGGAGGTATCGGAAGTCATTGGGATGGGAGTCGGAGTTCTGGGCACACACGAGGTGGATGTGGGGCAGAGCACAGCTCTGAGGATGGATCTAGAGCCAGAGCTGAAGATGGAGCCAGAGGGGGGTTTCCCCTGACAAACAGTGCCGTTAATTGGCTCTGCCTCTTTGTACCTTCCAAGTTTGGTGGTATGTGGCAGCCAGATTTGTCATAGCCTTCGGGGTGTCTGGATGGTCTGCTCCAAGGAGGTGGTTCCGCTTCTCCAGCACAGTGCCTTCAAGTGGCTCTGCCTCTTGGTACCTTCCAAGTTGATAATATGTGGAAAGCCAGATTTGCCATAGCCCACAGGGTGTCTGGATGGTCAGCTCCAAGGAGCTACTTCCGCTTCTCCAGCACAGTGCTTTCGAGTGGCTCTGCCTCTTTGTACCTTCCAAGTTGGCAGTATGTGGCAGCCAGATGTTGCCATAGCCAACAGGGTGCCTGGATGGTCTGCTCCAAGGAGCTGCTTCCGCTTCTCCAGCACAGTGCCATCAAGTGGCTCTGCCTCTTTGTACCTTCCAAGTTGGCAGTATTGTGGCAGCCAGATTTGTCATAGCCTCCAGGGTGTGTGGATGCTCTGCTCCAAGGAGCTGCTTCCGCTTCTCCAGCACAGTGCCATCAAGTGGCTCTGCCTCTTGGTACCTTCCAAGTGGTGGTATGTGGCAGCCAGATTTCCATAGCCCACAGGGTGTGTGGATGGTCTGCTCCAAGGAGCTGCTTCCGCTTCTCCAGCACAGTGCTTTCGAGTGGCTCTGCCTCTTTGTACCTTCCAAGTTGGCAGTATGTGGCAGCCAGATGTGCCATAGCCAACAGGGTGCCTGGATGGTCTGCTCCAAGGAGCTACTTCCGCTTCTCCAGCACAGTGCCATCAAGTGGCTCTGCCTCTTTGTACCTTCCAAGTTGGCGGTATGTGGCAGCCAGATTTGTCATAGCCTCCAGGGTGTGTGGATGGTCTGCTCCAAGGAGCTGCTTCCCCTTCTCCAGCACAGTGCCTTCAAGTGGCTCTGCCTCTTGGTACCTTCCAAGTTGGTGGTATGTGGCAGCCAGATTTTCCATAGCCCACAGGGTGTCTGGATGGTCTGCTCCAAGGAGATGCTTCCGCTTCTCCAGCACAGTGCTTTCGAGTGGCTCTGCCTCTTTGTACCTTCCAAGTTGGCAGTATGTGGCAGCCAGATGTGCCATAGCCAACAGGGTGTCTGGATGGTCTGCTCCAAGGAGCTGCTCCTGCTTCTCCAGCACAGCACCTTCCAGTTGCTCTGCCTCTTGGTACCTTCCAAGTTGGCAGTATGTGGCAGCCAGATTTGTCATAGCCTCCAGGGTGTGTGGATGCTCTGCTCCAAGGAGCTGCTTCCGCTTCTCCAGCACAGTGCCTTCAAGTCGCTCTGCCTCTTGGTACCTTCCAAGTTGGCGGTATGTGGCAGCCAGACTTTCCATAGCCCACAGGGTGTCTGGATGGTCTGCTTCCAAGGAGCTGCTTCCCGCTTCTCCAGCACAGTGCTTTCAAGTGGCTCTGCCTCTTTGTACCTTCCAAGTTGGCGGTATGTGGCAGCCAGATTTGCCATAGCCCACAGGCTGTCTGGATGGTCTGCTCCAAGGAGCTTGCTTCCGCTTCTCCAGCACAGTGCCTTCAAGTGGCTCTGCCTCTTTGTACCTTCCAAGTTGGGCGGTATGTGGCAGCCAGATTTTCCATAGCCCACAGGGCGTCTGGATGGTCTGCTTCCAAGGAGCTGCTTCCGCTTCTCCAGTGCAGTGCCTTCAAGTGGCTCTGCCTCTTGGTACCTTCCAAGTTGGTGGTATGTGGTAGCCAGATTTACCATAGCCCCCAGGGTGTCCTGATGGTCTGCTCCAAGGAGCTGCTTCCGCTTCTCCAGCACAGTGCCTTCAAGGGCTCTGCCTCTTGGTACCTTCCAAGTTGGCGGTATGTGGCAGCCAGATTTGCCATAGCCCACAGGCTATCTGGATGGTCTGCTCCAAGGAGCTGCTTCCGCTTCTCCACACAGTGCCTTGGAGTGGCTCTGCCTCTTTGTACCTTCCAAGTTGGCGGTATGTTGGCAGCCATATTTGCCATAGCCCACAGTCTATCTGGATGGTCTGCTCCAAGGAGATGCTTCCGCGTTCTCCAGCACAGTGCCTTCAAGTGGCTCTGCCTCTGGGTACCTTCCAAGTTGGCGGTATGTGCCAGCTAGATTGCCATAGCCTCCAGGGTGTGTGGATGGTCTGCTCAAGGAGCTGCTTCTGCTTCTCCAGCACCATAGCTTCCCAAATGCTCTGCTTCTTTGAACCTGCCTGAGTCGAAATATATACGGGCATATTCAGTGTGGAACATTGACTTTATGGCTGCTGGTCTGGGATGAGGGAGTCTATATGAGGACATTAGCCCAATTCTGCTCAGATAGACATCTTCCGTGAGCCTTACTGACATCCCTATGATGTCTGTCATGCATTCTCGAGCTATTGGATCATCAACCAGAGTATCTTGGCACCGTGAGTGCACAAGTGGATGAATAGAAAGTGTATCCCTGATATCATCCCTATCAATAAGAGAATACCCTTGAATCTCAGCAACAATATCCATTCAGACATTGCTGGTCCCAAGTGCCCAATGCTGACAAGAAGTTCTGAAGGAATTCCTTAGCTGCCTGGCTAATTTGAGCTTCCTGCCCAGCATCATTGGTTTTCCATTCAGCTGCCTGCTTCAAAAATTGCCTCTGGAATGTTATTGTGATGGCAGCAATGAGCAGAGTTGTAGAAACTGTGCCGCCACCGTTGCTCAACTGCTTGAAGCTGATTTGCCAGGTTGTATAACAGTTAATTCATAATCATCATGAGACTGTGTAGCATGCCACTCCAGGATATTGGCACGATTCTTTCTGTAGATCAAGAGATACCGAGGAAGGCAATTAAACTTGGAGATATAAGCACCAGCCTGATAACTGCAAGGGGCAGACAGAAAGCTCCTGCGCAGGTCCAATCAATGAACATTCTTCAGTTCAGAAAGCCCTGTAAATGAAATACCTTAACAATCTCTGAAGCCTGCTGAGTGTTTCAATGGTTTTTTCCTTCACGGCTCTCAGTAAGAGGAGATCAATTGCATTGGTCTCATCCATGTCCCCAACTTTGGAATATGATTGAGGTCCATGTCCTAGCTGGGTTTCGCGAGGTGATGATAATGTTGCCATGTGTGCATCTAGGAAAAAAGGGAAGAGATTGATGTTTGGATCATCTGCATTGTCAAAGAGCAACATCCACTCTCGACCTGAGAGATCAGCCATAGTGACCCATCTTCCGAGGTTTTCCCCATTCCTTGAGAAATGGCTATATTTGTGAAGGCTGTATCAAGAGTTTGACGAGAGCTAGCATTGATGAAGAACTGTTTTGTAAACCTGAGTAAAGCAGTCAGCAGATAAATTGTACAATGTGTGACAAGTTTACCTAGGTGTTTGATATCTGTTCATCATGTCAAGGAATTCAGAGCTATCTGTGTTTTTCCGGAGCCACCCAGGCCATGAGGACATATGTGTCTTTGGCCAGGGTCTGTGGAGAAGTACTTTGCCATTTTTTCAAGAATATCTTGCCGACCCTGGAATATCTGGGAGGGAGGAGGACATCTGACAGTGCCAGAGCAGCTTTGGACTGTTCAATTTCTGATGCTAAAGGATTGTCAGAATTGAAACCATCCATCTCCTCAGCACTCACAATTTCTTGTCGTTGTTGCTCCGGTCCTGGGTATGATCTGGAAGCTATGTTTGGTGAGAAACACATTGGAGGGCCAGGACAAGACAACTTACATGGTGATGTTCCCAGTCCCCAGCATAATTGATACTGGGACCTTCCCCGCACCCCCACCTCCACCTTGTTCCACCACTTCCCCCCCTTGCCGCCTACACCACCTAGGAAACAGGCACAAAGTTGATATCCTTATCAATCTCGCAAGTCGCCACTCACCATGATGTTCATATAGTGAACTGTGGGATTGACTAGCTCGAGACATTTCTCGATGGAGTCGACCAGTAAAGAGCTGGGGGGTGCAGTGTGGGTAACACGTTGCGGACGTCGTGGACGTTGCACACACTGACCTTGACAGCCACTGCCACATCCTGCATTACTTTCCTAATTGAGGATAATTGCCCCAAAACGTGGCGCCAAGTTTCACCTCCGACCCCGCGCGGTTTCGGGTTCCTCCATCTCAGTAGCGGTGGTTTTTAGCCGAACAAGAGCGCGGTTCGCAAGCGACCCACCACTTCGATTAATGAATGAATTTTGCGAGTTTTAACTGCCAGCGCTAACTCTAGCGCCTTTACGTGGGTCAAGAATAAATATGATATTCCGGTGCCTTGGACCCTTTGAACTCAAAGCGGGTCCGCAAGGACGGACACCCGTGATACATAAAGAAGGAGAGACAGAAGAGACGTAATGTTATAATAGGGTGAGAATTAAGGTGGAGGCGGAAGTTCCAGAGAGTGATTGTGCGTCAATTTGAAATGACTGAGGGTGAACACAGTATGCTTTCAGACATGCACTCTTGAGCAGGGAGCGCGGGCGATACTCTGGGATGCCGCTTTCGTTGGTCCCCGCCGTGTGAAGATTTGTTAATCAGTTCGTCAGGTCGGCGTGAAACGGGGCATTGACTGGGATGAGGCAAACAACGAGCTTTTCGGCTATATTGGATGCTAACAATGGACACCTAGATCTTGAAAAAGATGAATGGGTACCGTGTTTAAATCATCCTTGACTCGACTCGGAAATTGTTGGGCAAAGCCGTCCTTGAGGCCCCACAAGTAAATGGTCAGGAGACAAGATCGTGAATTCCTGTTGCATAATCTGTGGGGCCAATATTACGGATTCTGGCTTACATCGAATACTCGACACGGAGCGTAAAGTTCACCTGGTGGTATGCTCTGTATGTACGAAACAAGCAGGACTTCGGAGCTACTAAAGGCACTGTTGGGATGATTCACGCGGGTATCCAATTCTCCGTCTGGCTAAGGACTACCGCCAGCGCTGCAAAAGCCACAAACCAGGTGAGAGAAATTATTATACGGCAGCGCCGCTGTCAGGAAAGAATAGCAAGCGGATGCCACCGTATGCCACACGGAAAGAATAATAAAAACC